>JBBBDQ010001069.1:2457500-2685000 GCA_037127315.1 Ascarosepion bandense
AATTTTGTGTAAACCATAATAACTAAAAAGATTAATAATTGCGAAGACGAAAACATAAAACCACCAACGACAACTAAAGGAAATAAGCAAATAGGCAAGCCCACCAAACATAGCTAATTCAAAAGCCAAGGCTTTCTATGTCTGCACTTATTTAGTATTTCCATTTTAGAATTCAATAAATTATAGGTGTGTTCATAGGACGCTATTTCAAGTTTTTCCTCAACCTACAAAATTTCTGGCCAGCCTTATACTTAGCATGTCTCTTTAATGTTTCCAATTTTAAAATAGGGTCCATATTTACCTCCTGCTTAATGGACCACACAAGTTGAAAGAGTAGTGATGTCTCTATATTTTTCATTGTTGAAGCTACTAGTGTGCTTATAGTATCTTTTTTCAAAACTATCTTGGGTAGCACCGAAGTATGTTTTGGGTTCAGTATCTTCAGCGTTTTTATAAATTTTAACACGGTAAACAACACAATCTTGCTGGCATTTACCTTGTAACGGACAGTTGTTCTTAATTCTACAATTACAGCTCGTTACACCTGTACGCGTTTTATCCGTAACCTTTTTCATGTTTGGCATACAACAATAACTGAGTTTTACGTTATTCCCGTTAAATATTTTATACAACTTATTTTCCTTACCAAAATTTTGCTTTCATAAATTGAAAAATATTTTTCTGATTTTGGTTTTTACAGCTAAATTGAATGGTGGATTAAACCATAGGGTGTTCCTACTTCTGTTTTTATGTTTGCCTCTCTTAATATCCGTGTATATATATATATATATATATATATATATATATATATATACCAATCTATCTGTATGGCCACTTTTAATTGTGATTATTAAAATATATCTGCTAGATGAAATGTTCGATAATCTATAGGAGATACTTTTTGCAATACCCCACACAATGTGGGCAGGGTGATTAGATTTAGTATTTACGTATTGCAGTTTTGGTTCTCTTTTATATCAGGGGATATTGGTATCCCCTTATATGTATAGTTATTAGTTTGTTATTATATATATATATATATATATAGAGAGAGAGAGAGAGAGATCCTAGGATTGTTTTGAACATTAACTGTTTTATCATTTGGGTCTGACGAGCAGCAAGGTTTGCCTCCGAAATACGTATTACTCACGAAATATCTAAAATTTATTCTAGATTATATTACTCTGTTAAATTAAATTAAATAAATTTAACATTGAGTTCTTTTGAGTTCGTCTCTTTCGGAATTTACCTGACTTAAATACCAAGTATTCTACGTTATATATAATATACAGATTTCATTAAAAATAACAGACAAGGTATTATGGTTAAGTTTTATATGTAATTTTTTTTTTCATCATCTGAAAATATGCAACATCCATTGACTTAAACAAAAAAAATTAAATTATCTATTACACAAAATTTAAAACTGCTGACTTCATCATCAAAAATAACAATTCACCTGTAAGATCTAAACTACAGCTAATCAATATCATTTGTGAATTTACATGTCCTTTGAAGAACTGTGTTCTTGATCAATCAAATTCTGAAATAATTACATTGGACACACCACCATGTGGTTGATGAGAAGATTAACTTTGCAACTCTCAGACAAGAGATCAATTCAATCTCATTTGAACACATGGAGACCTATCAAACTATCTGCAACGTTGAATAAATTTATACAGCATCAGACACGTGTAAAAAAAAAAAAAAGCTAAAAATAATTGAAGCATTACTAATAAAAAAAAATCCAACACTTAATATCAACTATGAACATGGCAACATTATGCTTACAGTGTTTGGAATATTAAACAAACACGACTCTCTACACACACATAAAATAAAATCCGTCCTCAAAAATTACTAAAAGTATAGTCAAGTGTTCTCAGAAAAACAAAACATCTGGACAATTTTTATATAATTTATGTCCTGAAAAGAAAAAAAAAAATCATAAGATCTCATAAAAAATTACATAAGAAAACTTGACCATAATACCTTGTTTGTCATTTTTAATAAAATTTGCATAAAGGAGAGATTGCTGCCCAAACACACACACTATATATATATATATATATATATATAAAACACAAAAAACAAAAATAGCAAACCTATCAATCTAACATGTTTCACTTTTCTTAAAGCTTCGTCAGACATTAAGAGAAAACAATACAAAGAGAGTGAAATTGATACATTTTCCGATTTTCTTTGGGTCAATTCTCATTGCCTGAATACGTGAATATTTGAACACATGCACACCCACATCTTTTAGTCATTTAATATCTAAATAACTTTATAAAAATCACAATATAATGCTTTTGTCAAACTTAGAATTTAAAATTCGTAATAAAAATAAAGTTAAGTGAATCTAATAGTCAAATAATAACGCTGATCTCTATTTTAATCAAATATTAATGTTAATTCCCCAACAAATTATTTTTAGTATCTGTTCTTATATTCTTCAAATTAGAAATTGCTTTGTTTTGATTGGTCCACTGTTTATATAACAACGCCTCCCTTATTAAGGCGCTTTGGCTTGTCTTGAACCTTTTAAAACTAACTTGAAATAAACTTCATCACTTGATAAGACACAGTGTCCGAAACAAAATAGCTACATTTGTAGTGATATTTTAACATATTTATATTATATAGATGAGAGAGAGAGAGAGAGATATGAAAAATTAACAAATTACACTTTTCTTAAAGCTTCATCAGACATTAAGAGAAAACAACAAAAAGAGACTGAAACACTGTAATATTTTTTCAATTTTGTTTGGGTCAGTTCTCATGGGTCAGATACATGTCATGTACTTTAAAAGCGTAGATAAGTCTATATGTATTTAAGTTAGTGAGGATTCTTGTATGTCTAAGTGGGTATTGGATGTTAATGTGTGTTTATAATTGTGTATGTGTGTCTGTCTTGTGGGAATTATACTTCTTTCTGCAGGCATCAATTTAGTTTGACTATTTAACCCATATTTTAGGTTTACTCTTGAGTAAAGTCTAGGCTAAAACAGAGTTGAGCTACGAGAAGCAAACATTACAATCCAGGACTGAGTCTGTTGGAAAAAAAAAAGAAAAAAAAGGAAAGCGTCTTTTTGAACTTGGATCAAAATTCAGTTGAAGCAAATGGAAATAATTGATGACCAACAACTGACTGAAATAAAAGTTTCACTAAAATAAGTAAAAAGATTAACATGTTTGAGGAGAGCAAACGAAGGGTGTCGGGAAATAAAAGGCTTTTCTCTCGGATCCTTGTCACTTTTAAATGAACATGTATTGCACATAGACAACATTCAAAGGTTTTCTTATCCTTGAAAATTGGTTTGAATTCTGTTGTCAACAACAAATAATTTGTTTTCTTTTCATTCAATTCATGACTGACATTGGCAGTCACGAAGCAGCATTGATTTGTTAGCAATAAAATGGAAATGGGCTGCTTCATTTCGTAAGATCCGAGAAAAGAGCAAGAATAAAAATCCTTTTGATAATAGAAGAAACATTGTGCTCTTTGCTGACACAAACACCAGGAGGTCGGGGGGAAAAAAGGCAAGATAGTACGTAATGCAATGATACACAGACACAAGCAATAAAATTATCATGGGTTTATTTCAGAAGATAATTCTTAAACCAAAACTAGGAAGGACAGTAATGACAATGTATTACGTTAAAACAAGGTGTCAAACGCAGAGATGAACTGTTGGAAATGATTTTTCTTTGATTATGCACAAAAGATACACAGGTGCTGCTAATGTAATGGTTAACATTTCACAATGAAGAATTGGTGAGAGCTGATTTCCAATTTTGGTCATTTTTTATATTCATCTTTGCACAAACAACCTTGAGAAAAGTAAAAATTCATCACTTTTTACACAAGCTTTGGGTTAAATAGCAGAAGAGACTGGGCTCTGAAGCCATATTTGGCACCAGTCTCAAAGAAGGACAACTCTAAATTCTAACCATTCAGCCACATGAAGTGCAGGTACTATGCCTGTTAAATAAAAACAGGATTTTTTTTGATGTTGACTCTGTACAAGGTCCAAGAGGTAGAGGCTAACAGAGTAAGGTACACAGCTTATGCGAATATGTGGGGAAGATAATGGATAACCCTAGACCTGAGCAGATTGTAGTGATCAGGGAAACATCCTCTTGGGAGTAACTTCTATAAAACAGCAGTCTGTGGAAAGAAGTTGTTCAAATTGAATGTACATCTCACCAATAGAATATGAATGGAATGAGAGGGGGTTCATTACAATGTAGGGACAGTGAGAGGCTTGCGATATTTTGTTTGTGAGGAAAGGAGGGGAAAAATAATTTGTCACCCACAAGGATGTGAAGACATTTTTGGACTCGAATAAGACAGAAAAGTGAAGACTTGGCAACTCCTGCTCATGTAACAGATCTTCATTTTTGGCCAAATCTGGCTCTTGTAAATGTAGAGGATGGTAGGAGGAGTCAGGTATTTACTGGAGCCATCCAGGGAACCAAACATTGTTCCAGCACCTTTAGTGATGAATCGTATATATGAATTCCACTCAAGGTCTGGGATGGGTTTAAGTCCCAACAGGTATTCAAGGCACTGAAACTTCGCGAGGAAAAATTTGTTCATCATGATAGTTATTGGGTCCAATCAGTGATGATGAAATGTAACTGACTAGTCGAACCCCTCCACCCAGAGTTGTTAGAAGTAAGTCTGGGGAGAGATCAGCTGACAGTCTCTTGTCATCTTGCATCAGAAAGCAATGGCAACCTACTGCGGGATAATCTTCTGCCCAGTCAGTCAGTCATGTCTCTTTCGAGACATGATCGCCTAAGCGTGTATCATGTATGGCAATTAACTAACTGACCCACCTGGATAATCATTACTGGAAATGCGATTATCCACAATGATGTTGATACTTACTGGCATTGGGTTCAAGGAACTGAACAAATGACATATAGTTGTTGTTTATATAATCTGTGATATCACAGGCAGGATATATTCCATTCATCAAAATTTAGGTTCGCTCTTATGGCTGCAAATACAGTGTAGATATAGACACTAAAAGCACAAATACGAAATAAGCAGATATGAAAATTTCTACCATAGATTTAGTTTACGGGCAGATAGGAAATATTGATTCAATAAAAAGCTGATAATACTAATGCAAATTATCAAGAATATGAACGGCTCCTTTTACAGAAGAAATTGTAATTCTTGGTACAAATTCAAAAAGTCTTTCTCAGTATTATGATTAATAAAAAAATCACTTTGTTTAAAAAGTGGAATTTCAACAAATGAAGTCAAAGATTTCAGAGTTTTGGACCTAAAAGTTCCTGGCACGAATTGTCCATTGACAAAATGGAAGACTTTCAGTCATCAGAAATTTAAACAAGCATTTGGCATCCATTGAATGAAGAGTTAGAATTACTGTCAAATGAAATTTATAGAATCTTTTCTCTTAAAACATTTTTTAAGGAAAACAAACTTCTCAAGTGATGAACTGTTCTCACATTTTCTAGTACTGATGGGAGTTTGTTTATGACAGTTGAGAAAATAAACATCTAGATGATATCACTATTTTCTCTTCTAGTTGTATATGCTATCCATTTTAGTTATTACTGCTGCTGGAAGACTTCAAGTGAATGGCTGTATTATACTGTGGGAAGATAAATATTATTTCTGAACTGAAATCCAAGGTCTCCTGATTTACTGAGAAGTTGCCAAGATTTGCCGTTGATATTAAAATCATTTTCATTCCTAAGAACTTTAAAGCACCATTAATTTTTGGTTATTTCTTAAACAAGATAACGAGCAATGATAACAGCAGTCATTTTAGCAGCCTTTCCTACTGGTTTCTTTCCGTAGGGTTTTCTCAAATTCTTCTAAAATTTACAAATCTGTTCAATTTTGGGGCAACAGAATTAAACTTCAAAACTTTCAGTTTTTTTTCTTTTTTAGTGAAGTATTTTCTTTTTTGGTGAAGAATTTTCATGTTGGCAACAAAGAAAATGGAAGTTATGTGTGTGGCATCTTTTATGTGCCTTATCTTTACAGGACGTAAGTAATTATGGCCCTCCACATTTTCCTATCCCTTGTTGCTCTTAACACCCCTTCTCCTGTTATCCCACTCAATCCATGCTCCACCATCCATCTGATCAAGTCTATCAAGTATGTCATTTATTGCTTTCCCTTGTCTCTCTTTCCCTCTGTCCTGTGAGCATCGAGTTCTCCAAGCCTCCCTTCCTCATTACATGTCACAAAAACTTCAGCTGTCTTTTCCTGATGTTAAGTATCAGTTTCCTTCTCATGTTCATCCTCTCCTTGTTGTTGCTTACGTGTTCGGTCCATGGTATGCTCAGCATCCCTCTGTAGAACCACATTTCAGTTATTTCAAGTCTTTACTTTTATCTTTGATGAGATTGTCAAGCCTTCACTGCAAGGATAAACATCACATAACAATCCAGTACTCTCTTCTTTGTTTCTAATGAAATTTTCCTGTCTCTTAATACTCTACTCAGCTTCTGGAATGCATCCTTGGCCATGCCAATATGTTTTAAGGTCTCCGTATCACACTTTCCGTCCTATGCTCAAGCAACAACTTTTAGGATCATTTTGAATCAAATAACATCAATAAAAACAAGAATTTTTTTTTCCTAAAATGTTTTATATTCACTATCGGCCTTTGAGGAAAGGTGGCTAAAAACTGATTTTAACATGAAATTCCCTTTTCGATTTTTCAAATATGTGGGCTGTCTTAATTATTCCCCTATGGCATCTGGACTCTTGCAGTTCAGAAAAGACAATGTGCTGTGGTGTTAATATTTAGACATGCATATGACTTCTGAAGGTTAATGTGCAGGTGTGATTTCAGACAGAACATGGAACACCGTTGAATCAGAGGAAGACATGTATGTCTCATAGTTTGACCCGAGATACTATATTAGTTTAAGAACTACCCTGCAGTAGTTCATCCCAAGTGAGGCAGTAAGACTAAGACACAAAGGGTTACTGAGTGTGAAAGAATTAGAAAAAAGAAACGTTAATAAGGAGTATGAACAAGAGAGTAATCAATGTTCTTTCACAAGCGAGCAAAGAAACTATTAACATTGAACTTATAGTTACATCTTATGGTTACATGTCTCTATTTCAACGAATGTAACTCAGCTATAGATAGCTCTGAAATGATATAAGGTAATGACTCCAGTATAGACTCTGTACCAGGTTGCATAAGTGACTACTATTTGGCTAATTATTAGGTAGTTTCCTAATTTTTTAACACTATCTTGTATATCTATGTCTACCCTTCATCCATTCATAGAATATCACTTTCACATATGGTTTGGATCCTGCTATATATTTAGAGATTCTTAATAAAATCCAAAGAAGAATTAGTAATATTATTGTCCCTGCCCTGGTGTCTCGGCTTCAGTCACGTCCCCACTGCCATAAAATCGCCTCCCTGTCTTGTCAATAAATAATTTCATGGTAGTTTTTTGAGTGAGCTCTTCACTATGGTACCAAGACTATGAATTTAAGTGCAGCACTTGACTGGTAATGAGGTGTCATCAATTTATAATTGAAATAGAGACATGTAACCATAAGTTCAATGCTAATAGTTTCTTTGCTCGCTTGTGGAAGAACATTGATTACTCTCTTGTTTATACTCCTTATTAACATTTCTCTTTTCTAATTCTTTCACACTCAGTAACCCTTTGTGTCTTAGTCTTACTGCCTTGCTTGGGGGTGAACTCACTCAACACACACACACATATTATATATATATATATATATATATATATATATATATATATACACACACACACACACACAGTATTTCAAATTATTAATAATGTGACACTTTTCCATCCTATCCAAAACTACTGGTTGGAATTTAATAAAATTAGCAGAGAATATTGACTAATATATATATATACATACATATACACACACACACACACACCTACTCTATAAAAATAGTTAGATTCTAGAAAAATGAACAGAAGTTACGGATATTTACCTAATTTACTTAAATTATTAGTGTGTCAAATTATTAGCAAAATATAAAAACTGCTGTAAAAAAGAAAATAACACTTTAATTGCTTCATTTTCAGATTTTTATGGATACATACAATAATTAAAATTAAATTAAATTAAAATAAAAAAGTAAACAGAGTTCAAAAAACATATTGGTTTTTGTTAATATGAGATAAGTATGATCTTTTTTTTAAAATGACTTAGAAATGGCACTGGTCCATCAAACATGTCAATTTCTGGATCTCCTCCTCTATGTAATTTCATGTGATAGATTGACTTTTTCCTGCCACAAGCCATTCTAGCTTCTAAATTGGCATCCATTCTCATAAATATGTCGCTTAAGAATGCTGCATAAGTTTTCAAGTGGGTTTAAGTCTACAGAATTGACAGGCCAGTTGCATGTATATGTGTGTGTGTATATATATATATATATATATATAGCCAAATAAGTTTGATTAAATACAAATGACGAAGTCTGTTCACATTAATTTTAAATTTTTCCAATAATATATTTTATATGATTCTATTGGCTACATCGTGATATTCTTTAAAAAGCTGAAACTTTAAAATAATCTACAGTGATGCCATGTGTAATGTTTAAGGAGAACAAAACTGAATTAAAGAGAATACTTTTTTATGCCTATTAAATATTTCATACACACTTCATATATACCGTCTCAAGTGATGAAAGATAATTTATTTAGTGTGGCTTGGTTCTTTTCTATACTTATAGCTCCGATGGTTTGGAGTTTTTTCTTGCATTGGGTGCTGAAGAGTATTTTGGTATTATCCACTAATACTTTGTCTTAGGTTGACAATTATATTTTAGTTGTTCATGATATTGATATGTGCACGAATTGTACTCAGCTTTGACAGGTGACAAGTCTATCTACAAAAGTGTGTGGTGACGCTGTGCCAATTATAAGAATTTACTGCTGTTTTTTTAGTGTTGACATTGGAGATGCAATTTCCTGAAGGGTATAAGAATTTGGCAATTTGTTGTTGGTAATAATTAGATTATATATTTTGAACATTTTATAGTAAATGATAAATCTAAGGTGTTTTGTTAGGATTGTTAAGTGATATATATGAGCAAATTATATTTTATTTTAAGCACTGGAAAAAAACAAAAACAAAAAAAAACCCAGGAAAACACTACCAACAACAACATTTTAACTGTTTCTGAATATTTAAATGTTGTCAGGTGCTTAATGGACCCTAGCATACACTTTATGGATTTTACGTTTGGAATTCAGAGTCTACCATTAGCATTTATTTTATAAAGTATAAATGTGATTGATAACTTGCAATAATTCAATAAGTTTATTGGAACCTCTGTCTCTGATTCTATTTTTACTTTCAACAATGTATGGAGTGTTATAGAAATGGTTTATTTCCCAAACATGCTCAACACACTGTGGCCATGTTCATAGTTGATACTAGTGTTGCATTCTTATATAACTCTAGATACATACATAAAAAATTTAACTGCAATATCTTGTCAGTTATTTTTTAGTAAAACTTGTATGAAAGCGGGAATGCAGCCCAAATACACAATCATATAAGAATGAAACCCCCCCCCAGTCCTGATAAGTAATAATATAAAAGTGTCCTTACAAATCTTCAAAGTTGGCATGAGCTTTGCTCAGTTCAAATAAAAATTCCTTGCATTAAATCTATCAACACTATCTTCACCCCAGTATTGAGCACATAAATCTGTTTACCAAAATATCTTTTATCAGAAAAAAGAAGTCCTAAATATTAATCACTTCATTTCGTTTTGGATAATTTTCATGTTTTAATGAATGCTAAGCAATTTGACAGCCATTATATTTGAAGCAAGAAGAAAATTTACAATAATTTTCAGCAACACAGTTTTGTGGTTATTTTTTGTTACCACAGCTCATGATCTTGAAGATTGAAAGTACTTGCGAACATCGAGAAATGAATACTAAAATCATCTGTCAAAGTTACAGTTCATTTCTTACATCTTTCAATTATAATACGCGAAAGATTATCCGTGAATATGAATGAACTTTATTCGAAATAAGCAGACATAATGAATGACAATTTATTTAATGACATTATATATAAAACTTTTAAGTTTTTTTTAGTCAATATTTTATCTCATTCATATGAAGACTGAACAATGTTTCAGATTTTCTTATGTATTTTTTTTTTACTTATGTTAATTTTCAATTTTTGTGTCTGATTAAGAATTGTTCAAATATCAGAAAAAGCAAAGGGAATTTTTTTTTTAATCATTTCACCCTAAGCAAGGCAGTTTTACTGCCACTGGTGTGCAGAGGGTTACACAGGAGAAAAGAAATGAGAAAGACGGACAGGTTATAGGGAGTGTCAGGAAGTGGGTAAGAGAATGATGAGAATACTGGGGTGATGAGATTGGAGTGGACAGAGAAGAGAGCACGAGGGAAAGGATGCGACTCAGAGAGATAGGAGGTTTAAATTCTTGAAGATTGTAGCTGTTGGGGAGGCAAGTATACAGAAGGGAATTCCACAAGCAGAAAGTGCAAGAAAAGCTGATAGAGTAGAAGTTGTAGTTACATTTTATTGATTTCACTGTAAAAGTATGGGACCGAGTAAATTCGTGCTGAGGGGGCACCAGTGAGCTAAGTTCATTGGAGAGGAAGCCATGAAAGTATTTGTAGAAGAGACATAGGGAAGCCACATTATGCCGGTGAGAAAGTGACTGCACCTGAGCTGCTAAATTGGGATCGATCCCATTACAGATTCTCCATCGGGTTTTGTCAAAACCCCTGAGCAGATGTGGCAGCAGTATTCTATACATGGGTGGATGGTAGATTTATAAACGTGCAGGATAGATTCAGATTTCCTAGCTGTACACAGTGAATGCAGCTACGTATTCTATATGGGTCATTCCATTTGAGGTCTGCTGAGAGAGTTAGGCCAAGGAGGCACAGTGTTTTGCTTTCAGGGAGACTAACCTGATCCATGCCGGTGGGGGGTAGGAGTGATTGTCTGTGATGATTAACAGATAGCAGCTTCGTTCTGGAAGCATTAAAATTTACAAGCCATTTCTTATCCCAGTCCACCACAGATTGGAGTCCCTTTTCAAGCTCATCAGCAAGGTTCGCTTTGTCAGCCTCAGCAGATTTTTTATCAAGGCAAGCGTAAACGGTGGTGTTGTCAGCATAAATGCTTACATCAGGGTGATCGTTTATGAAGATCAGAAAAAGCATAGGACCTAGAATAGAGCCTTGAGGGATACCCATGTTCATATGATAGTATTGAACAGACATGCCTCCCAATACTTCATTGTGCAATTTGAAAGGAATGACTGGATTAGTTAAAAAATCGTCCAGTTATATCATAGCCCCGTAGCTTGCGTAGAAGGCCAGCATGCCAGACTGTCAAATGCATTGGAGATATCCAGGGCAAGAGTTTGAGCTTTGCCATTCTTATCGAGAGCCTGGTATATATACTCAGTGATGGTCGTTGGCATATCAGCAGTAGACCTGGTGAAGCAGAAACCATACTGTTTGTCAGAGAATTGACTGTGGGCTGTGAGATGTTGAACCACCTCAGCGTTAATAATGGCTTCGAACACTTTGCGAAAATTCGGTTGGAGGCTGATAGAGCGATAATTACTGGGGTCAGAATGTTCTCCAATATTCTTAAATATAGGAACCACAGAGGAGGACTTCCAGCAGGCAGGAAAGCAAAAGGCAGTAGTTATAGAGTTCAGAGAGGACTGTGAAGAGTTCAAGGGTACATTACTTCAGGACAATGATAGGGATTCAGTTACCTCCACTTGCTTTATGGGGGTCAAGCTTTGAAATTATGTTAGAGACCAGTGAAGGGGTAATGTAGATGTCATTCAGTTTGACCTCAGTTATAAGTGGGAAGCTGGATGGGCAACCTAAATAAAAACAAACTTTTTCTCTAATTAATCGACAGAAAATTGTTTGTAGTTCTTTATTACACTTTCAAACGCATAAGCAGGTAGATTTATCATGTCTAATAAACATTTATATCAACTCAAACATGTGCATTACTAAAATATATATTCAAAGTAGTAAAAAGGTAATAAGTAAGTTAAACATTCAAGTCTTAGTCTGAATGAATCCGAATGGAAAATGGTTTTGACCAGAAAAACATTTTTAATGTTTTTTAAAACTTGTTTGTTACGTTTTTTTAAGAATGTTCAACATAAAATATGTGATTAGTATTTAAGACTTTTCAAAATAAGTCACAATTACTTTTCCTGCTTCAGTTACTATCATTAAGATTTTGGTTTCTCTCACCACAAAAAAGGGGGGGGGGCTGCTTGTATTATAATGGCTAGAGTAAAAAAATTACTAATATGTTTGGCATTGTTATTTGCATGGTTTTTGTAGTTTACAGAAATAGTAGTGAATGAATGGTGTGCAGGTGTAATGACATCAAAAGAAAATGCGAAGAGATTTCCTGTTTGTGTTGTGAAGAAAGAGAGAGAACACTCTGAAAGGTAACCAGAAAGAAGAAGCCATTCATTCAAGTAGCAACAGATGTGTGTACAGGGGAAAGAAGGAAGAAAGGAAGGAAGGAAAATTTTCCAGCTATTCCAATAAACAGAAAGTTTTTTGCTGCCCAGCTGGAAGCAGATTTACAAGACAAAAGATGCAAAGACAAGATTTTGCTTTTGCTGTTGTTATGAGAAAAGAAAAGGGAAATAAACAGAGAGGTGGATTAGGGAGGAAGAGAAGAGAGAGAAGAAAAAGGAGAGAGAGGAGAGAGAGAGAGAAGGATGAAAGGCAATAAGAGAAAATACTAACAGAATGGGGGGGGTCATCATGAGAAGTGTGAGAGAGAGACAAATGAAAGAAGAGACATACAAAAGGAAGGGAGAGAGAGTAAAAAAGACGGAGGAGGAGAACAAAGCAGATTAAGGAATTAAGGTAAATAGTGTGTATGGGGGTGGGGAGAATAGCCGAGGAAAGGGAGAGAGACAAAGTTAAATATATAAAACTATCAATGAGAAGAAAAATGAGGATTGAGAGGGAGAAATTTTGATTATCTACAGAATGGATAACTGATGAAACATTCTATTTTGTAAGAAGTTGAGTGGGGGGGGGGGGGGCGAAAATGGGGGGTTGGATGGGGGGTAGAAAGACCAGCAGCAAATGATGAGGAAAAAAAATGGCACAAACATTCTGTTATCCTTTTATTGAGGAACCAAAATGGGTTTTGTTTTTGTTGTTCCAGAGACAAATGGAAAAAGGAATAATGAAAATATAAGAATAATTTTCTTTTTGAAAAGACGTTTCTTGGAAACACTTTTTTAATTAAAGAAAGCAAAAAACTGATGAATAATCATTTCAACCCAAACTGATGAGCAAACCACAGTAGAAATATTCCGTGTTACTGAGAGCTGTACGCCCTAAACCTATTCAATAAAACCTAAAGGAAGGGGAGGTCAGTCAGAAAACAATTTCCTGTGATTGGAAATAGAAGAAATTGATTTGGTCAAATTAAATTTGGGAAATTTTTTTTCCTTTAAATTTTTTTTGTTTTTAAATACTACATAATCCATGATATCATGGGCAGGTCTTTTGACATTCGTTAAATCCTGTCATTACACAGCAAACACTACAAATATATTTATGAAACAAACAGCAAAGTATCTATAGTAAATTCATCAACGAACAAATATAGTGAATATTTCCTCATTTTTGCCTTAAATTTGGTTTCTGTATTGTCTTTTTTTAATGTGTTACTTAAAATATTGAGGTGCAGTGGATACTGGCTCGGAACAAGAATTCAGGGAGCTGAGCTTGAATTCCAGCAAAATTCCTCGCATTCACTTATGCACAAATACCTTTGGGAAAGGTGTTAATCCGTCTCTTCCCTCCAGTTATAGGTTACATAATAGGACATATTGGGTTCTATAGCTTTGGCTGGCAACCAGTCTACCATAGAAAGTAATGGCAACCTACTGCAGGATAATCTTCTGCCCAGTCAGTCATGTCTCTTTTGAGACATGATCACAAACATTCTTGAATAACTTATTTTTCCAAAGAAATATTCAATACAACCATCTTATCATTGCAATTTAAGAAAGTCATTCATGAGATGATGAATTTGTTTGCTTAGTGGCATATCAACTTCTCATGGGTCATTTAATGCCAAAATCTAATTTTCATGGGAGCATTATTAATTTCTTTTTCAAATATATATTGCTGGTAATTTTTTTAATTTTTAATTTTTTTTTACTATGAAAATGTATTGTTGGTATTTTTACTATAAAAATGTTTATACTTTCATAGTGTTTTGACCCTAGTTTATATGGGTTAATTATTTGCCCATAACTGGGACTAACTTTTTTCTACCACCCTAGGCCAGGGCAGACCTGTGAACAATAGCAATTAAGAGGTGGTTCCATGCCTCCTCAAACCCTGATCAGAGCACTTACTGCCAGATGTAGTTTATTGTCATACCCAGGAATGATGAAATGACGAACAAATAAAAATCAAAATTTGTGGTTAAAAGTAGTTTTTTTATTATTCAAGGCCAAATGTTGAAAGTTTTGTTTTAAAATTTGTTTTACCAAATGTTGGAAATCAATCTGTAGATTGTGTATTGAAAAGAAGGATTTGTCAGTAGTCAAGAATGAAACCAAGCATGACTAATAGTGAAAGGGTTATGACAAAGGCAATGATAATTTCAATATTTTATTTATTTTATCACATTATTGTTTATCATCGTATTATGAAATTTTGGAAGAAAAAACTCATAGAAAATCTATATCAATTTCGTACAATTGTTTTATGAAAGAAAATTGAAGCTCTTAAAGATTTGCAGTTATAAAACTTAAAATTTCCTTTTGCCAACACATCTGCAGCAGTTGGCATTCTTAATAACAGGGGTCAACCTGGCATTCGTTCTGCTTAAGAAAACTGTGTTAGCTATCGGTACAAGAGACCAGTGTTCAGTTCATTTATTTATTGAATATTTATTTTCTACTCATTCCTTGAGTGATTTGACTTTGTGCCAAACTTATTAATAAAATAGATATGAGAAAGTCAGGTGACCATTTTGGCTGGATGGAACATGCGTCTAATTTTATAGAATTTGTTTAATCTTTACAGTAATTTTTGTTCTTTCAATCATTTCTTTTAAATTATTAAATTTTTCTTTCAACTTGTAGAGTTAAGAATTAGAGAATTCTTCCTTTTTTTTTGGGGGGGGGGTTATTTTTGGACTTTAATCTTCTGTAGCAGAATATTGCACAATTTCCTACTTGAAAGCTATTGGAAGTAAAATTAATCTTTAGAGTGTTTAAAAAAAATGTAACATTATGTTAAATTTGTCCTAGATTAAAAAATATTCATAATTCTTATTTAGCACCTCTTAATGCTGGTTTTTTCCTTGTAAAACTTGAAATTATTACTAATGGGAAAGTGATTGGTACAAAAATATCTTTCATGCCTTCTAATTGGGAATTTGTCATTGATGAAAAAGGAACAAAAAGAAAGCAGTCAAGAGGTTTAGGTGGACAGCAAAACAGTAGAACTCATATGAGCACCAAATGAATATTTACTCTAGACTGATGGTAGCTAGGTCACAGTAGCTAAAGCTTTTATTATATATATATAAAAAATTCAAATTTGCTTAAATTGGATGGCCATGTTGATGGGTAAATTCAAATGTTTTGGCCTTGCTGATGAGACGGAGATTTACCTTCAAACCAATTTTTGGGATTTATGACCAATATATATATATATATATATATATATAACACTGTGAATTTATCTTTGAACACATCTCGAAAAACCCACTGAGTATAAACACGGAGAGGAAAAAAATGGAAACTAAAAAAGAAACGAACTAAGCACTTGAGCATTAGTCAAAGTACTAGTCGAAAGAACCCCCCCACTCCGGAGACGAGGAAGCTAGCATGTAAAGCACTCAATACAACAGCAGAGCAAGTAAATAAGTAAGTAGCTAACCTAGAGCCAACGGACCTACCAAGGTTTCACCAAATGGATCGTCAGGGCAAGTTGGCGAAAACCTTGGTAGGTCTGTTGGCTCTAGGTTAGCTACTATATATATATATATATATATATATATATATATATATACAAAGAATCTCAAGCTAGCCAAAACCTACCGCGGATTCACACTACGGCTCGTCAGGGCCCTGATGAGCCGTAGTGTGAAACCGCGGTAGGTTTTGGCTAGCTTGAGATTCCTTGTGTGTCTTTGCTCTACTTTTGCATTTCGTTTGTACTTTGTATCGAGCACTTTTTCTTTTTTTTTTTTTGTGGTTGGTTCCGTTTGGGTTTTTTTGTCTTTAGTGCGGAGTATCGTATGTCTTGTCCTTATTCCGCGGATTTCTTTTTTTTCTCCCCTCTTATCCAACGCCTAAGTGCACCGGATTGTAACGGAATTAGGTTCTGTTTGTTAATGGTTTTTCTTAAGGTTTATCTTAGTATAAATTTAAAACTTAAATACTTGCAGAGTCTATTTAGTTATTATTTTGAATATATATATATATATATATATAGCTTCAGCTAGTCCAAGTTCACAAGACTGAAGTAACAAGTATATATCAAGTTGAAAAGAGTTAAAAGTTGCTTGATAAAAAAAAATGCCTGAAATCAATGAATATTTGAAATGAACAAAGCAAATTTTGAAGGAAGTGGCTGCAGTGGGTCAGAAGGGGCTTCTCGAATTGAAGAAAAAATTGACCTTTTGAATAACAATTTCTTTTTTTTCACATGTCACTCAAACACTTGGACATCAAGTGCAAACCTTGGACACCAACAATACTCTTAAGTCTCTCTGGGTGTCTAGTGGTGCAAGTAATTAAATACCGACAAGTGTCAGTTGAATAAATCAAACAGACAATAATTGATCATTCATTAATTGATGTAATGTGAAATGATTGGCTAATCTCAAATTTACATTTTTAAGCAATGTCTATTTTATGCTTCTCATATCATTTAATATAAACCAATCAGCTTGGCAGTTGGAGATGAGCAGAAACCTAAAAAAAGTTGGAGATGAGCAGAAACCTAAAAATTGAAAGACAAAGAAGTGAAATGGTTCAAACAAAGTATTTGTAATAATTCCTTTAAAACAATTTGTGAAGCCTACATTTTGACTGACTTTAGTGCATTTGCTGGAATTGAAAGCACAAGTAGGGAGAGAGAGAGAGAGAGAGAGAGAGAAGGTGATACTGTGTATGTTATTTCTAAACAAATTTCTTAAACAACCTTAAATTCTACAGATTCATTGAAACAAAAAGCATCAATTCTTTCTCTGATATCACAAATTACCCACCTCCCTACAAACTTAACAAACAAAACAACTGTCATGAAAGATTCATTTTCAAAAAATCTAAAAACATTTTTATTAGTGGTTAAAATGTAATGAGAAAAATTTACAACTAAGACAAAACCTCAAGGAAAAGCATGGCAGATAGAGGTGGAGAAAGAGCACAGAGGGGAGATAAATGGAAAAGAGGAGCAGAGAGAAAGAGAGAGGGTGGGTGGGTGGAGAGAACAAGCAGGTTGAGTGGAAGAAAAGGAACACAGAGAGAATGAGCAGAAGAAAAAGAGGAGCACAGAAAAGCAGCAAGATAAATATTAAAAGGTAAAAAAAAGGGGGGGCGCAAGATAGACAGTGAGAAAAGAATAAAAAAAAATTTGAAATAGTAAAAGTTTTTAAAAATAGTAAAAACAGAAAAAAAAAAAAAAAAAAAAAGAATAAAAAAAAACAACAAAATAATTAGAGTAAAAAGCCCAAACAAAATGCCTCAAAAAAAAAAAAAAAAAAAAAAAAAAAACTTTGGAGATTTAAAAAAATCTCAACTAAAAATTGTTTTAATTTGCTTCATCACTAAAATTCTGAACAAAAAGCAACATTTATATTTGTGAATTTTACAATTTTACATTTTTTCTGTAAAATTCAAATCATTAACATTTAAGAAGTCAAGTTTGAATAAAACCAATTAAAATTACATTTTCATCTTGAAAAATGTAGAATGTTAAATTGACTAGATTATAATTTTTTTAGCACTTTGTCAACAGAAAAATGCCGAAATGGCTAAGGTTAACATTTCAAATTAAGTGACTTAAACATGGTGAACAATTTGTACTTTTTAGGGTCCCTTTCTGAGAGAGACCTTAAAATACTCTAACTTTTGTTTTTAACAACAATAATAAAGAAAACAGTTAAAAAAAAAGCAAAACACTTCAACCATTTATACAACCTTTAATGGAACTGGAATTGTTTATTTTAGAGATATTTTTCTGTCATAAAATAAAATCTTAGTTTATATATATATATATATATATATATATATATATATATATATATATATAAATAAAAAGTTGGGACCTCCATAAAAAAAAAAAAGAAGCAATATATAAGGTTTTAAAATTAATTTTTGTATTTTTATTTTCAAATTCATCAGGCTGTCAAACACATCAAAACATCTGTCTGGCAGGTTAAAAAATGTATTTCTGTAATTTTTTTAAAGCTTAATATAAATTTCTTTCAAATTATACTAATTATACTTTAAATCAGCTAATCTTCCTCAATGAAAATGATATTATATTTTTGGAAGATTTTTTTAATAAAGAGAATTGCACTGCAATAAAACATGAAAAAAAAATTTCTTCCAGTCAATTTAAATTAGTTAATGAAATACAGCAAAGTATTTTGTTTATTGTTTTGTTGAATTCATTGCATTCACTTACGCGCAAATACCCTTGGGAAAGGTATTAATCTCTTCCTTCCAGTTATGGGTTAAATAATAGGACAGATTGGGTTCTATAGCCTTGGTCGACAACCAGTCTACCGCAGAAAGCAATGGCAACCTACTGCGGGATAATCTTCTGCCCAGTCAGTCATGTCTCTTTCGAGACATGATCGCCCAAAGCGTGTATCACGTATGGCACTTAACTGACTGAACTGATTTTGTTTATTGGGAATATTAAATTTAATGTATTAGCTTGGAAATAAAACTAAAATAAAAGTTTCCAGATTTGTATAAAGCTTTTCAATTTATGATTAGTAAATATAGTTTTCACTTAATAGTAATATAACCTAAAAGGTAAAAATGAATATGGGATTTTAAAAGATTTAAAAAAACTTAATTAAAATTTTTTAAAAAAATTAAATCAATTCTTGTAAAATTTTATTAATCATCAAAATTTTTCTCTTAAGACTATAGTGTCCTTAATAAATCTTACTGATAAAAACAATTAATAGCTTTTCTAATTAAATAATTAGATAGTTTTATTGTATTTTTGTTTTAAGATTCAGAGCAGATTTGTGGTAAATGGTGTTTCTGTTTGACGAAAAAAAAATTGATTTAAATTCTCTAAGAAATTCAGCTTTAATTAATATAAATATGAAGAAGTTGAAATTTTAATTTCTCAAAATTTCAGAAAATTATACAAATGGAGGTAAAAAAAAAAAAATTTTTTTTTACTATATTTTGCAAGAATTTCCAAAAGCATTTTTAATGGCAAAAAAGACACTAAAATTACTCAGACTAATCTTTGGACTACCAGCTGAAGCAAGAAAAACAAAATTCTTAACCAAAATTTTGAAGAAGCAAGAAAGGATTAAAGACTTTAAAGAATTTAAAAAAAAAATATATACTTTAGTTTTTCCTCTTAATAATAACAAATATTTTGACGATAAAACTTTGTTTTTACCAAGTTTGGGTAATTTTTTTGTCATACTCTGCTCTTTTTTAAAAAATGTTTGGAGGGTATCTAAATGTTAGAACTGAGAAAATTTTAATATCTTTGCAAGCAAATATTTGAAAGGGTTTGAGATCTTGCCAATGGAAGAGGGAGAAAAAAAACTAAAGAAAACTCCTAAATTTAAAATAATTTCTACAGAAAAGGTTTGGCAGATAAATTAGCTAAACATATGTAGTGAATAGAAAACAAAAATAACTGAATTCATTTCATCTACAAGAGGTCATGACCTTAAAACAATCTGCCACATCACAAAAGAAGCCCCCCACCCCACAAAAAATAAAGGTATTGTTTATTGCAAAACAAAATAAGCCACATTCCTTATTCCATGAATTATTTAGACCAGTATCATCATCTTGGTTGTTTTTTATGTTTATTCTCTCTTTTTGGTACATTTTATGACAAGTTTTTCTTTTTTTATCTAATCAATAAGAGCAGTGAAATTAAGCAGGTACGTTTTGTTCAAAGAAAATTTTGAATTAAATTGAAAAAAGTGTGTGTGTGTGTGTGACACACACACACACACACACACGGATGCAAAACCCTGCAGGTAAGAAAGTCTTTAATATGAAGAGACTCAATGATAAAATTCTCCCCACCAATAAGAAAGAAAATGAACACCTGCAAAATCTATATTCTCCCCGCTTTTGAGATATATATCTCAGCATGCAGTGTGGATATAGAAGAATCCAAAGGAGTATCCTGTACACACCGAACTGATGTGTTTTTTCTGAAATTTTCTCTTTTAAGGGAGCGACTGTTATTTTTATTCGTTTCTTTAGGTCTTTGTGAATCTCATTCGTGTAAAATCCTTTGTAAAATAAAGACAGAAGCTAATGATGGTTCACCTGAAATAGGCCTATACTTCCGATTTACCATGAAATAATGTGTCTTCCTTAATTTTTCTTATATATATATATATATATATACACACACACACACACACACACACACACACACACATACAAACACTTGTTTCAATAACCATAAGTTGTCTTTAAACAATAGTCAGTTAAGTGCCAAATGTGATACATGCTTGGGTGATCATGTCTCTTTCAAGACATGACTGACTGGGCAGATCATTATCCCGCAGTAGGTTGCCATTACTTTCTGTGGTAGACTGGTTGCCAGCCAAGGCTATAGGACCCAATCTATCCTGTTATTTAACTCATAACTGGAGGAAAGAAATGGATTAGTACCTTTCCCAAGGGTATTTGTGCATAAGTGAATGCAAGGAATTCAACTGAAATTCGAACCCAGCTCTCCAATTCCTCGTTCCGAGCCGATATCCACTGCACCACAATATGCACATCAATAGTAAATACAGCAAAAGCACTGCTTTATTGGCAATTTAAAAAAAAATAAAAATACTAAACTAATTATCAACTTGAATATCATTGCTAAAACCAAACCATATTAATGGAAAAGTAGATAAATGTAACTTATGTCTTTTAGAAAAAAGACTTACCATTTCAAATCATATAAATAATCCTAATCTACTTAACAAAAAAGTAGATTAATAACCACATGCTGCCATAAAAAAAATACTTAAATACTTAGACCCAGATTAATACACTTGCCGTTTCTTTCTTTCTGATTCCCTTGCTTTCTCCCTTTCTATATTTTCCCCGCAAAAATCATTTTAATAATTATGAATTATCCCCCTATTGAATTTATCTACCAGAATTTTAATAATTTTATTTTAATTTATTTTTTTTCATTTAATTGTAATTTTTGTCTATTTATATTATCTTTTTGATAAATTACAAAATAAAACTAACATTATAAGATTTAACTTCCATAAATATTGTGTGAACTTAAATTCAAATCTCTTAAACAGTTTGAAATAGGAAACTGATGATTGTATAAAGCATGAAACTGAGTTGTACCCCCGACATAGGATAATATGTATAATTAATAGTTCTGTTTATACTACATTGAACATTGTTTTATTAACACCTGAATAATATTTTTATACATGTGTATGTGTGTCGCATGCACTCTAGGTGGGTTGAGCCAGCTTTCTCCCCGAGAAAGTTTCAATGAAATTTGTTTAAGGGCAGGGTCCCAAGTCCTATCCTGTTATTTAACCCATAACTGGAGGAAAGGGATGGATTAATACCTTTTCCCAAGGGTACTAGCGTGTAAGTGAATGCAGGGTATTCAACAGGAATTCGAACTCGGCTCACCGATTTCTCTTTCCGAGCCGATATCCACTGCACCACAACGCACATCCGTCACTAAACGCTTACAGCACCTGGTATTCCCAAGCAGTCACCAATCTAAGTACTGACCGGGCTCAATATTGCTTAACTTCGGTGATCAAGCAAGAACCGGTGTATTCAACGTGATATGACCGTAAGCATATGTGTGTATCTCGATATGTATATTTATTAATTCACGCACATGTACGTGTGTGTGTGTGTGTGTGTGTGTGTGTGTGTGCATACACACACAAACTGATCAGTTGTTTAATGTTTTGCAATTTTTACATTTTCTGCCAAATTTTATTTGCTAATTGAAAATTGATTACATTTTTCATGGCTTTTGATATATTTAAGATTTATTCAAGGTTTAGGAATTCATTTCTGACACTTTAATCTTCAAATGTCTTTATTTTCAATATTAAAAAAAAAAAAAAAATGAAGAACAAATTCAGTTTCTTCTACCTTAGCATATTTGTGTTTGCAACATTTTTTTTTCTATTTGGATGTTCAATATGTAATATTTCAGAAAAGAAGTAAACATACAAGAAGCAAAAAGTTCTGACATTCTATGATGAAAGCTTCAGGATCATTAAGTAGCAAGCAGAAAAAATAAATTGGGATAATTTCATGGTTCTTCCAATTCTCAAAGTTGGTATCCAGAATTGAAGAAGTTAGAGAAAGTGAATCTAGAAGAAGAAGAAGAAAAAAAGGGAAAGGCCTTCAATATGGACCCAAATATCCAAAAGCAGTTAATCAATTCTTTGCCCAAGAATTTATTTCCATTATAAAGAAATAACACAATCAGGAATTCTGGCAAAGAATTTAATAGCACTAATAGAAGGAAGCCAGAATAAAAACTAACTTTGATCGCTTGAGAAAAGACAAAGAATATATCAGCTAAAATGGATAACAGTGACGAAGACACCAGTTCAGATAACCAACAAAATAATCAAAATATTTTATCACAAAACTTTAAAACAATTATTATCTGATGAGCAATTTTTAAACCCCCCAAAATTTTAAAACCCCCCAAAAATATAGAGAGGAAAGGAAATTACACTATTACATAAAGAGCCGGAGTTAAATAAAAATTCAGTTATTAAAAGGTACAGGGGAATGTGTGTTGTGGTGCGGTGGATATCGACTTGGAACGACAACTCAGGAAGCAGAGTTCGAATTCCAGTTTAATTCCTTGCATTCACTTACGCACAAATACCCTTGGGAAAGGTATTAATCTATCTCTTCCCTCCAGTTATGGGTTAAATAATAGGACAGATTGGGTTCTGTAGCCTTGGCAAAGCAACCTACTGTGGGATAAACTTCTGCCCAGTCAGTCCTGTTTATTTTGAGACATGATTGCCTAAAGGCACTTGACTGACTGACTGATTGATTATAATAGTTGAAAACATGATTAATGTTTCTACAGGGCATAAAGTGGGGGACCGGTTTTCTATTGTTATGAAGTAATAAACTGATCCCCTACTAATTACTACTTAATAATATAATACATTCCCCCCCTCTATAGCTATGAGTCAAATAACAGGACAGATTGGGTTCTGTAGCCTTGATTGGCAACCAGTCTACCGCAGAAAACAATGGCAACCTACTGCAGAATAATCTTCTCCCCAGTCAGTCATGTCTCTTTCAAAACATAATCGCCCAAAGCGTGTATCACATATGGCCCTTAACTGAATAACTATTGTTACAAAAGCCACTGCTGTAGTCTTATGGGACTACAGAAGCTGCTTTATTTTTATGGTTATAAAAACTACCATTTTTAACCTTGCTACAAAAAATGCAGAGAAAATAAAAGTGGAGCAAATTTTGTCTTACCTTGTTCCTCTTGCATTCTCTTAATGTGCGTAAAAGCTTCCTCAGCTGTCATAATAAGCCTAGCTCTTCGTTTCCGCACACGTCTTTCATATTCTTGTTCCTCGTAGAATCGCTCATTGTGACTTGTGTCTCTCCTCCTGCTATTGGGAGCAAACACGGCCCTCTGTCGACCTTGCTGCCCAGCTGAGTTGACACCATCAACATCGTATATCTTTAAGCTGGTCTGTTTTGCCGACCGCCGGTGCACATTTTCCAAGTAAGGGTTAAAAACAGGAAAGTCCTTGTAGTAGTTTTCCAACACCCACACAGCAGCTCTTTGAATACTCAAAATACCAATGTTGTAATTTTGACTCATGCCATCTGGCGATCTCACAACCTTAATCACAAACTGTGGCTGGAGTTGTCGAATCTCCAACACAATGATTGACAGGTAGTGAATGAAAAGGAGGGCGTCAACGAGAGAGACAGAAAACTGGACAATGTTGTAATACTCGGTTTTTTTCTCCTTGAAGATGCGGACACCATAGAAAAGCCAAAACGCAAATGTAAGAACAAAGACAAGAAAGAGAACAACGGCCCGGAAGACGTACACACGAGGCATTGTGGCCTTTGGGTGGCGGAAAAATAATGCCATTGTACCCATCAGCAGAATGATAAGCTTAAATGTAAAACTGATTAGCAACCCTTCACATTCAGGTTTACAGGGCCCAGCATCCCAATTCTTTATTCCTAACTTAGGCAAAATAACCATGATGATGGGAGAAGCAAAGCCAAATAAGCTAAGAACACCAGCTAAAATCGTTCCAATATAGCGCGTACAATCAAAGCTAAGATTTTCATCAAGCTCCTTTGAAAACTTGTGCATGTCTTCCATGGAGAAGGCTGTCTCGCTAGTGTTACCAGTGATAGCCGTCGTGTTGTCCCCCCAATTGTCATCCTGAGGGAGGATCTGCACCTCAATGCGTTCCTCACATCCCTCTTCTCCCGAGCCGATGCGAGGGTCTCTGATCTGGACTGCTCGGTCATCTTCTCGTTCCTCTCCACCGCGCACTTTGTCTCGGCTCTGGCTGCGATGTGGACGGTTGCTGGGTTGGCGGTGGTGGTGCTGGCGATGATGCATGCTGCCATGACTACGGTGTGACCGTTCTGAGCGGTCACTCTTGCCAGACCGCACAGATTCGGCTCCATCCATCATTTTCATTGGGGCTCTTTCGATTTAGCACTTCTAAGGTAAATCTGCAACAAAAGAAAATTAAGCATGTTAATTACTCTTGAAGGAGTTTGTTAAATATTTAATGACAGCAAAAGTTTTAGGGAAGAACAAAATGTTGTACAATGGAGAGGTTATGTTGACATTTAACTCCTTGGAACATTTGTTCATTGATTAATGATGACAAGTAAAAGATACAAAAAGGAATGAAATGTTTAGATTTATTGACACTTATATGGGCCATGATTTAAATTTGGACAAGAATCCGATAGAATGAAAAATATATAATACAATTTGGAAATGAAGATGAGGACAACAGCCAGAACAATGTAAACATTGTAAATAATTACAGTATCTCATCTCAGTAATATAGACAAATCTTATTTTGACATGTTTTGTTAATAAAATGGTAGCATAAAAAATGACCTTTATTTCAACTGAATCTCCATTGGTGAAGTAGAAAGGAATTCCCGTCAGATAAACGCTAGATTTTTTTTTGATTTTTTTAAAATGTATCATTTTTTAAAAGTTAGATTTTATTAATATCAACAACGCTTTTACTCATTCATTTGTTTATGATTTGTTTTTTTATCCCATTTATTTCAACAAGAGTTTAGTAACAACTGGTAATACATTGAAAAATGAGTCAGTCTGGTTGGTGGTTGAGATAGTTGTGTAGATATACTGACACTTGTGCTCAAGCTAAGGTAAAAACCAAAATTTTAAATGTGCATTTTCAAAATGTGGGATGTGGAAGGTTTTTTTCTGGTTCAAACATTGGTGCAACATAATCTTCCAAAACTCCATTATCTTCTATTGTATATTAAAGCAAAAACTGATGAGTTTCATAACTTTGTGTTCATAAATTTATCTGTTCAAGGGTTGAGTGGTGGTTAGTCAGCCTGCCTCACTACCCATTTCTGCTTCACCCTCATCTTTTGTGCTCTTAAATTACACTATACTAGACTCATTAGTAGGACTATAAAATCCCAGAATGCAAAGCAATAATCAGCATCATAAGCAGGTAGAATATTACTACAGTGAATGAATATTATTGTAGTGAATCTAATTGTTATAAAGGCTCCAAATGTTTTGACCTTGAGCCAGGACAAGTGAAGCTTAGTAAATAATAAATTCCTGCATCTATTTTTTTTTTAATAAATTAATAATTAAAAAAAGACAAATTCAACAAAAAAAAGTAAGGAGAGAATATTGTAAGCAACTAGGTAGGGAAAGAAAGTGAAAGCTTAAACAGAAAAATATTTTAAAAGAAAGATTCTCAACATGTCTGTACAAAATTTGTAACTATTGCAGTCTTTGAAGAAATCAGAAACACTTTTTAGAAAAGTGTTATCAACCAATATAAGTCAAAAGAATTCAAACCAAATCCTAAAGCTAGAAATATCCTGTTGCCAAGTACTTTTTATTTTTTCATATGGAATATATATGGATGGAGCATGTGAGCAACGATGAGGTGTTGGAAAGAATGTCAGTGAAAAGGAAATTAATAGTGAGCATCAGGAAGAGACAACTGAAGTTCCTGGGACATGTAATGAGGAAGAAGGGCTTGGAGAACCTGATACTGACAGGCCAGATAGAAGGAAAAAGAGACAAAGGAAGGCTGCGGATAACATATTTGAAGAGCCTGAGTAGGTGGATGATGGAATGGGGGTTGCGTGGTGTAACACTTGAAAACGTACTAAGAGCCACCAGGGATAGGGAGACAAGGAAAGCCATGGTCGCCTACGTCCTGAAAGGACAGGGCACATAGAAGAAGATACATGCGTAAAATGCAATAATCGAGAAACTCTTGTGCATATCAAACTGATCTTAACAGAAACAATTCTAAATTCTTTCCTCAGGCCTGAAAAAATAAAATCTTTTCAGACAAAAAGTCAATAAATAGAAAGTGGGTTGTTCTTGCAAGCCATTGATGTTAATTTTATGCAAGGGAATGTTGAAAAGTTCTTTCCAAAATCTAACCAAAAGACATTCTTTTTTTTTTAGTTGGGTTGGATGGAGAGAACTTTTCAGCACCCCCTTTGTAGCACTGGTCAAGATTTAGAGGAGAGATCAATCAGACACAAGACTGTATCAGCAGATGATTTTGTTTACTTGATCTCAAAATGTCTCTTTTCTTCATTGATATTCATTGACTTGTAAAAATCTGTGATATGCACAAAGTATGAATTATTACTGAAACAATATAGGGTCTCCTTATCAGTAAGCACCAAATGGCAGATCCCAACTACACTACACTGAGCAACAGTGAAAAAAAACAAAAAAACAAAAAAACTCCAAATCTATATATAGTGACCTCAGGAAATTCTATTAGATTTTCAAGAACTGAACAAAATTTTATATAAAAATATCTAATAGATGTCTGTAAGGTTAACAAGTTCCTTCCTTTCATTGCATACACATAAGAATAATCAATTATTATTCCTTGTTTGTCAAAAGTAAAATCCGAGTTACCTGAATGCAAACCTAAAAAGAAAAAACTGTCAGACCACAGATACTGACTGGGATGGACAATAAAGTAAATGCTACATTTACGGATAGAAGGAATGACCGTTACCCCTTATTTCATTCATGACACCATAGTTTAATTCTCCTGATGTTAATACAAATAGAAGTTTTCTACTTTAGTCACAAGGTTAGTGTTAATTTTGATTTTTTGGGAAAATGGTATGCACCAGGTATTTTATCCATACTAATGGTAGTGCAAATCCCTTTTCCAAAATATTTACAGTACACATGAAAAAATAACATCACTTGCATTTATTTCCAGCCGAAAATAAACAAAATTAATTTGGTTTTCAGAAATTCAATGGCAAGAGAGTATTTTTTATTTTTATTTCTGACAAATGTAAGATGAAACCAATACAGCTTTTTATTTTGTTGACTCACAATGATTGGTTGAAATTATTATCACAATGATTGGTTGAAATTATTATCACAATGATTGGTTGAAATTATTATCACAATGATTGGTTGAAATTATTATCACAATGATTGGTTGAAATTATTATCACAATGATTGGTTGAAATTATTATCACAATGATTGGTTGAAATTATTATCACAATGATTGGTTGAAATTATTATCACAATGATTGGTTGAAATTATTATCACAATGACTGGTTGAAATTATTATCACAATGACTGGTTGAAATTATTATCACAATGACTGGTTGAAATTATTATCACAATGACTGGTTGAAATTATTATCACAATGACTGGTTGAAATTATTATCACAATGACTGGTTGAAATTATTATCACAATGACTGGTTGAAATTATTATCACAATGACTGGTTGAAATTATTATCACAATGACTGGTTGAAATTATTATCACAATGATTGGTTGAAATTATTATCACAATGATTGGTTGAAATTATTATCACAATGATTGGTTGAAATTATTATCACAATGATTGGTTGAAATTATTATCACAATGATTGGTTGAAATTATTATCACAATGATTGGTTGAAATTATTAAGTAGCTGACAGGATCATGATATCTGAAAGATGGACTGAATGTCTTAATTAAAGAGGCACTGTTGATCTTTATTGACATAAGGAACTAGTTTAATCAATTTTGTGGACTAAAATGACTTTGCTCATTATTCAAAACTGTCACTGTGGTGAGAAAAGGACATTGAAATCAAAAAGTATTTTTCATATTTCATGTTCTTTTGGCTGACAACAGACAAATAAAACACAAAAATAGTTAGATTTTATGTTTTTAAATTTTAATGTAGTTAAAAAAAAAATAAAAAAATCTAAACTTATTTATAAATGGAACTTTGTGTGTGCGTGTGTGTGTGTGTGTGTGTGTGTGTCTCCATTACCTATAGACTCCGAAATGGCTGAACCAATTTTCTTGAAAATTTACACAGTTGTACTATAAGCATCTGTGAGTGTTCTTAGCTAGGTTTTGTGTCAAGATACTCCCGATATATATCGAAAATTGATAATCGAAAAAATTGGTTTATAGAAGGAGTGGTCCAATTTTAATCAAATTTGATACTCATAGACAAAGACATAAGAAACATTATTCAGAAGTTTCAAGGTTGCAGTTCTTACAATAGTGCAGAAAATCGATAATATATATATATATATATATATATATGTAAAAGGTAATATGTTTGTGTGTGTGTGTGTGTGTGTGTGTTTATCTTCCTGTATGTCTGTATTTTTTTCAGCCCTTATATTTTAGTTTTTGCTTCGGGTTTGGCTCTAAGTAGGTATAATTGTAGTTCTTAGTCTGAGCCATGATACCATTTACTCAGAGGACTTATTTAGCCTTCAAAATTCAGTTTACGACGAAAAAAATTATTTGATATTGATACCAGGAAATCAAAATTTGACTTACACCCATTCATTTTTCTTTCAGTCTACGGTTTTGCTTTAACTAGAAACAACTATTGCTTTTTAGTCTTTTGTGCCAACGTCCAAAGAGTCTGAGATCCAGGACCATGGATTAGTTTTAAAGCTTTTATTACACCTGGGCAATGCCGGGCTATACTGCTAGTAAAAAATAAAAAGGGGGTGGGAATAAAGAAAAAAACCTAAAATCAAATCCCTTTCAAGTATTCCCCATCCTGAATCCATCTTTTATATCTATGTATAGAAGAAAATCATATGAAAAATTAAGTCTTCTTTCAAATGATTTGAACCCAGAACAAAAACTTAATGACATTTTAATGACAGAGGAGGACATTAAAAAGGAAAAATTTGAAATAATTGTATATTTTTTCGAAAATGATAAAAAATGAGTATGGGCAATGGGGGTAAAAGTCATCATCATGGTCATAACAAAAATATCTTTTGCTTTTTTAGTTGGGCAAGAAATGAAAATGAAGTATTTTAGTCTATTTTAGGAGATGGATGAACTATGAAGGTCTTCCCTCCTAAACTAACATTATTATTTTATTATACTGACCCCCAAACCCCAATGGCATCAGATGTTGGAAGTATTGCTGTACAGGCAAAACCTTACTGACAATATCCCTCGCCTTATTTTTTGCACCGTGTTACTGTTGAGCAGCAATCTGATAAAATGATGTCTGACATGCAAGGGTAAACAAATTGGTTCATACAGGGAAAATTTGCACTATTGACATTTGCTGAACATTTATGGAAACTAGAGTGGATGTGAGCACAGTTAGGAGACAAAGTGACAAACTATAATCAAGAGACAGCATGCAGGCCCTTGTTCATTGCAATGATGGTTGTGGTGGGAGGGAGAATATTTTGTAGATGAATACCTGCTGCATTCAGTAGGGTTACTGTGCTTCCTCTGTGTGTGTGCATGCGCACGCAGACACACATACAAAAGGAGGAGGATGAGTGAAAGAAAGAGATTCAGAACTTTAAATAAGAGTAAAAATGAGAGAGAGAGAAGCCCCCTTTTAGGGATATTGATGCACAGATTTAGGAAATAAAATATATAACAATCAGGCAAAGTCAACAAATAATGATTTCTATTTCTGAAGAAGGCCACACATAAAAAAAAATTCTGAAACACCTAAGAATATTGTGTGTGAGTATATATATATATATATATATACACACACACACACACACACACTGGGAGGAGACAGAAAGCAATATAAATAAATATGTAAATTAAAATTTTTCAAGAATTTGGCAGTTAGCATCTTTTACTCATTCTTGCCAACTAGTGTCGATCCTGAGCATCAACAAAATTCCACATTTGCTGTGAGACGCTATCAGATCCTAGGAAGGGAAAATTACTAAGACTAGAAATTTATTTTTGTTTTATTATTCTTCTATATATAATAAACAAAATAGAAAAAATAAATGCAATTTCAGGGGAGGGCTAAAAAAATAAAAAAGTACAATGTTCTTATATTTTTTATTATTTAAAACTGTCATGTAAAGTGACTTAAAAATAAAAAAATAAAAAAATAAATTTATTAAGAAATAAATTATGACGGTTCTCTTCTGGAATAAAAGATATCAAATTGGTAAGGGGAATGAAATTTATGGGCATTATCAGCAAAATGGGTGGAGTGGGAATTGCAGCGTAAGTGCAGGAGTAGTAAAGGTGTGGCAGAAATGGAAAACCCATGAGGTTGGGAAGACCTGTTGCTTGTTGGTTCTTTGCCAAGTCCGTGTTGTACAGCCAATCAAATTGCAAGAAGCAATAATAAGAAAATAAAGGATTTTGGAAGTGACAAGATTTGATAACAGAGTCCAGATGCTGAAGGATAGTGAATCACAAAAAATAAAATAGCAACACAGCTTCTTTCAGGAATTTGATTAAGAAAAATGAGATCAAATTAAACTTGAAAATTATTCCAATTTCTAAGACTTTAAATAGAGTTTTATAAATCTTATGGATTTATATCACTTATAACTTATATATCCAAAACTTTCAAACACATTACACACACAAACATATCAGTATAATTAAAATAGTGGCTGGTTGGACCAGCAGATGGTAGATAGAAAAAAAAAAAGTGCTCAAGGCACAATCAAAACAAATGAACTGAATATGCAGAGCTAACAATACGTCAAAGAATGGAACACACACCACTTACTTGCTACTCAGGTTTAACCATGCCAGTCTCTTCTTTGCCTGAAGAAACTGGCATGGTCAAAACCTAGGTAGCAAGTAATTGGTGTGTGTGTGTGTGTGTGTTCCATTATTTGAGATATATATATATATATATATATATATATATATAATTCTGAAATTTACATTTCGTTGGATAGCTATTTCAATGAGAAAATTCTCACTTTATTAAAAAATGATCAAAAACGAAAATTTATTAATTCAAATATGGTACAAAAATTCACATACCGGAATAAGCCCAAAAACATATCCATACACAGGAAGTTATATAAAAAAAGAAAAAGAAACAGGAGGAAAGAACAGAGACAGTATATTATATATCTGTTAAAAATTTAACACACACACAAAAAAAAAAAACACTTTGGAAAAAATTGGTTTAAAATAATATGGTTAGAATATTATACAGGGTTTAAAATCTAATTGAAGTAAAATAAAATTGGGATAATATAATAGCTCTAAAATGTGAAATGGGCAAAAAAAAAAAAAAAATATATATATGCAGGGTACTAGTGGGACTGAAGAAAAAAGAAAAAGCTCATTTCTAAACCAAGAATAGTTTCACTTAATCAAAATACTTGTAAAATCCATAATACCAGTGTAAAGTTATTTCTTGATGAATGCAACTCATTTTTACAAATGTAAAATCTTAAGAAAAATAGAAAATAAACTTTTTGGTGAATTCCTTCCACACCAGTTAGATTGTTCTTGTGACAGGAAAATATCAATCAGTTATTGATATTGAAAATATTAGGGATACTGACTTCTAAGTACAGTTCCATTAATAAAAAGTTTTGGTCTCTCTCTCTCATATATATATATATATATATATATATATAGTAACTTTGTTATTACAATGGTTTATAAAAGCATGATATCAGTACATAAAAATTTCTTGTTCAAACATTATTGTCTTTATTCAGGTGATGATTTAAAAACAAATCTGGAAAAGAACAATGTTCTGAAACATGAAATTTTTCTGTAGTGATATAATGCTTTTATAAACCATTGCAAAAACAAAATTATAATAAGCTATACTTTGTATTGAGAACTTTTTATAAAAGTAAATGAAACAAGCAGTAAGTTTTTAATCTATCACTTAATTTAAATAAACAATTTCATGTTCAATATTTTTTTTAATATCTGGATCTAGGCTGCCTTTTGGCCAACGCTTCATCATATATATATATATATATATATATATATGCACAAACATATACACACAAAAAAATATATTCATATAAATACACACATGCAGAAGCATGTATACACAAATATATATATATATATATATATATATACACATACACCTACACACACATTCACAAACATGTACACACAAATATATATATATATATATATATATATATATACATACACACACACACACACCTACACACACACATTCACAAACATGTACACACACAATATATATATATATATATATATATATATATATATATATATATAAGATGAGAATGCAGGTGAGAAGCATGCAGCAGTAACACACATAAATGTAGAAAACCATTCTCGGATTCAGATTGGTTGCTGGTAACTTGAAATGCACATGTGGGTGGGTTGGTGTTTATAATGGGTCGGGGTTGAATAGACAGACCGAGGGGAGAAAACATGGCAGGCAATTTCCAGAAGAAATTTAAAAGCAGGGAAAAATTCTAGAAATGGGCGCTGAGGAATTAATTATATGGACAGCCAGATAAATTACTGGAAGGGTGTGGGGGGGAGCAACAAGGGAAAGGTGGGTAAAAGTCTTCAACAACAAAATCAACTTTCTCTTTAAATGAACCAATAACTTGTAAACAAGTATATAAAGATCAATAATAATAATAGCGTTAATTATAAAATTAACATCATTAAGTGATCAATCTTTATGAAAAGTCAGGTTAATTAAAGTAATACCTGTGTTTGCTGGTATCAATATATGAATTTTAAATATAACAAGCACCTTTGTAGAAAACTTATATAAAAAACTAAATTTTTTAGAGTGACAACAGAAAGAAATGTTTTCATGAATAAAATTGTTTCATTCAATGTGACAAAGAAACTTCATAAGTTTTTTTTTTTGAGTTTTTCTTTTATGCAGACTAAAAAGTTTAGAAACCAATCTGTCTAATGTCTGTCCCCATAAAAGAAAAACTGAATTAGAAAAAAAAAAAAAAAAAAAAAAAAAAAAAAAATAACATATATTTCATTGAATATGACAAGGAAAATTTTGTCTCCAAATGAATATAAATGAAAATAATTTCAATGTTCAAAACATTAAAACACTTCAATAAATATTATTAATTATTACTTTAGAACATGTGCAAACTACTACAAAATTGTACATTTTGTTTCAACATTGAAAGAACAATGTCGAAATAAAATATGCAATTTTTTTAGTAGTTTTTGTAGTTTTAGTAGTTTTGCTCTAAATAATAATAATAATAATAATAATATATATATATATATATATATATATATATATATTATCCTATGTTTATAGCATGACCCAGAGTTTCATGCCCTTTGCAATGATCAGGTGAATATTATGAACTGGCCATTTCTAGATTTGAATTTTTTTTTTTAGTACTAATGTTGCTTAAGGTTGTTATAAATTATAAATCTGGAGTGCCAATTTTTTAATTTATCAAATTTATAATTTGGTTTATACCGAAACTTAAAAATGAAACTGGAAAATAAATTCATGAGTTATGAAAACTAATGGGTGTGCACCTGTGTATATACACATGTATACAATGAGGATGGATCTTTAAGTTCATAGCTCAATGCACTGTGCATAATGTTCAAGCTATGAATAGTATTAACTACTAAATCAAGTGCATTAACAAAGGAGGAAATTATGCTGTAAATATTTGTTGTAAAATGAATGCAGTTTTCATCATTAAACCCAGTTATTGATGTCACCACACAAAGTATAGATTGTATAGAAGCTGATTTTTTAAGAAAAATAACAAAAAACAAAACTGATTGTTCAACCTGAAAATTAAGACAGAATTCGACAATGGAAAAAGATTACATGTTTTTATTTATTTAAATGGTTGTAGGGATGTTGACATTCTCCGGTGAATCAGGGTCTAAATCTAAATTTTGATCTCCAAAAATTTTAGAAGTATTCTGATTTTGAAAACTAGAGATATGCAAAAATATTCTGGAAACTTTTGTACAAACCCATTTATCTGAGAGAGGGGGGGGTTAAAGAAAAAAGGAAAGAAATGAATGCATGAGAGGGGATTTAATGATAGAAACAAAGAAATGAATATGTGAGAGGAGGAGGAGGAGGTGGTGGTGGTTTAAAGAAAGAAAAAAAGAAATTAATGTAATATCCAACTATTAAAAAACAAACAGAAAAACTTGCATCAATTTTTTTATGAATGATTGATTTTCAAGAAAATTATTTATTTCCTCAAAATCACTGAGTTAAATTGAACAATTAGAAAGAAATCAGTCAGTTGAAATTTGACCTTTAAATATATTCTCTTTCAAATTGCAATTATAACACATTTAAAATTTCAGGTCAGGAAAGCCTTTCAAACAAGAAATTTGCTTTGGAAACTGTAACAATGGTTTATTTTAAAGGAGTCAATAAAATAAAAAGTGGGAGAAAAAGTTGGGAAAAATAATTTAAATTGTATGATTTAATAAATGAAGACAATTGGAATAAATTTTGCAAAATCCAACACAAAAGAAATTTTCAGAAAAAGTTACCCCTTTATATGTCAAAATTATATCATACTCTTTTTTACAGTAGGTCAGCTATGAATTCTATTTGGTAGCCAAGAAATGAGTAAAACATTTTTAGTGCAGAAAAAAAAAAACCCCAAAAAAACAAAAAAACAAAAAAAAAAAAAACAAAAACACTTTAGTTTTGATTTCAAATGCACACAAATTATACAGCCTCAAGTGTCCCCTGAAAAGTTCAGAATTCTGAGGAATCATTCCAGTTCCTTACATGGAAATTCTTTGTTTGCTACTTTAATAAAAATCTTCATATAGAGCCATTAAAAAGTAAGTGGCATGGTAGCTAACAAACAGGGAATGCTCAAAGGGTGTTACCTTGATTATAAAGGGATCACCTCTCAAATGCTAATAATTTGGTCATATTTTAGAAGTGGGCCAGCTTCAGAGCTTATCCACAAACCTTGTGTGAGAGAGATTAAAAAATTATGAATTTCTCTGTAGAGAAGTTTTAGTTGAAGCTCATCATCAAATAGGGATGAAACTAATAATCACCACACAGAATTTCATTTTCTGTTTATAGTGCACACAAGTGATGTGTGTGCGTATATATATATATATATATATATATATATATATATATATGATATAGATATATAGATAGAAGGAATCATGTTTACTAGCTTAGGTAGTTGTATATTTATTTGCAAACATAGCATTTGTTGAAACTGACAGGAGTATGAAGTGTGAATAAATTAGCTAAAATGAGAAATTTTCATCACACATTTGGATGTATTTATTGTCAGTTTGCTTTCAACTATATCTGAATATGTTGTGCATACATAATACAAAATTATTTTTTTATGTATACATATTAACAAATACTTTTATAAAAAAATTACATTTCCTTGCTGATATTTCCTTAATATACAAGTATACACACTATTGCATATACTGGTTGTACATTTTTCAATAGAGTTGGTGGTTATAATTGAAGTTCAGATAAATTGTTTTTCCAAATGTGTGTGTGTGTGTGTGTGTGTGTGTGTGTATATAGGAGGGTGAGGGAGAACCACCTGTTTACCCTATCCATTTGAAGATTGTAAAAATAAAACAAACAAAAATCAACATAATTTCAGAGGAGAGGTGGGGTTTATACAAGGCAGTGAAGTGAGATAAGTTCAAATTTAGTCACTATCAATTTTTGTAGATCAAAATTTTCAAATATCCAAAGACCAAGTAATAACTTAGTAAAAATAAAAAAATCCATTTTTTTACCCCCTTTTCTGTGGGGTCTGCGAAAATAGAACCGAATGACTCTTCTGCTTAAAGTGCACCCTATCCCCACCCCCACCATACAAATCTAAATAAATTGCAGATCCATTTAAACGTCTATTAAATTCAATTAAAAAGCAAAACAAAAATAATTAACTTTAGACAATTTATCTACAAATTTGATGTCGACATGCAATAATTTATTAAAACATTAAGAAAGAAAAAAAGCAAAAGAGAGAACTTGTTGGTTGAATATAAATACAACCTTTAACTCCTTGTTTCCCTAATATACATTATTGTTTGGAATTAGCAGACAAATCAGTGAGAAAGTTGAAAAGTAATAGAAAAAGGGTCACAGGTCAAAATTAAGTTTTGATAAAGGAGAAACTCACAGAAATGTGTGTGTGTGTGGGGGGGGGTAATCTTCATAACTTGAGAACAAATACAAAAAAAATCATTCAAGTAAGATTGGTTGAAACCATTAATACATAGATGTGTGCATAATAAATTCAGTTGTATATAAATTATATATATTTTTACAGTTTAACTTTTGTACAAGAGTGTATATATATATATATATATATATATATATATAGAGAGAGAGAGAGAGGTAGACAATATACTTATTTTCTGTGGATATATAAGGGAAAAAAAATCAACAACATGTACTCACTTTCATTTATTAGGTATTATTAAATAACATCACTTAGCCCCTTCCATAGTTTACCTTGACTTTTACAGTTAGCCTTAAAAATATTTATGACCATTTTAAAAAATTTTGAAAACTTAATACTTTTTACTTTTATTTTTAAATACATATTGCAAAATAAAATCCTTACATTTTCCTTGATAAAGTCCATCATAGGATAAAACGTTGGTAATGATGAGATTTTTTTGGCTTCTTTTATATTGTCTTTTTACAGATATATATATATATATATATATATATATATATATATGCACCAATATAAATGCTATACACGCATAGTTATGAAGCTATGAATGTGCAAGAAATATAGAAATTCACACCCACACATGTGGATCTTTCGCTTATTATTTTTCAATTTCATAATATACTATAAAGTGTGTGTAAACACACAAGGTAAAGAGAGGTGTTTTGCTGGAGTAAACAGGTGAGAAACATGTAAAAAAAAAAAAAAAAAGTGAGGGCAAATAGTGTTACCTGTAATTAAAGGTAAGCACGTCTTTCGATCCAGCTTCAGGTTGCAGTAAAGCCAATGTTGTTATGGTTGGCCAAAACAAAGAAAAAAGAACCAGTGCCATTTCGTTGCTTTCATTATTTTTACAGACAACACATAAGAAGCAGCGTCCGTCTTTCTCTACCCCACTTAGTTGTTGTACTCTACACCGTAAGCCCCCCTCTCTTGGTTGGTAGATAGATAGATTGTGCGCGTGTGTACATTGCTCGCAAACAGCTCTGTAGAATTATCTCTGATGCCAACCATATGTTGGTTGTACAAATAGTAGTCAGAGTAGTTGTGGTGGTGCTGATTAGGAAGAAAAGGAAAGGGTGACTTTGTGAGGGTTGTGTGGGGGGAGAAGGAAAAGGGAGAGAGAAAGAGAGGAGTGATGGGAAAAGGAGGAAAGGGTGGAGGAAAAGAGAAAAAGAGAAAAAAGAGAAAATAAAGGAGGAGGGAAGAGAGAGGAGAGAAATAAAGGAGGAGGGAGGAGAGAAATAGAGGAGGAGAAGGAAGGAGAGAGAGGGGGAGAAGGAAGGAGAGAAAAGAGGAGGAGAAGGAAGGAGGAGAAAAGAGGAGGAGGAAGGAAGGAGAGAGAGGAGGAGGAAGGAAGGAGGAGAGAGGAGGAGGAAGGAAGGAGAGAGAGGAGGAGGAAGGAAGGAGAGAAAAGAGGAGGAGGAAGGAAGGAGAGAAAAGAGGAGGAGGAAGGAAGAGAGAGAGGAGGAGGAAGGAAGAGAGAAAAGAGGAGGAGGAAGAAGGAGAAAAAGGAGGTGAGAGAAAAACAGAGAGGAGAAGAAAACAGAAAAAGAGAAGTGAAAATAGAGAAAGACAAGAAAACAGAGAAAGTGAGGAGAAAAGGAGGAGAGAAAAGAATAAAAAAGGAAAGAAAATGAGAGAAAAAAGGACGAGAGAAGAGAAGAAAAGGTAGAATGAAAGAAATAAGGAGGAGAGAAGAAAGATTATTGGAGGAACGTAGAGGAGAAATAAAGAAAGTAACAAACAATGCATATGAAGGAATCACAAGTAAATTGAAAACCATTGTGTCTTTCATTCACACACAAATTATAATTTAAAACTATTTTTATTCCTTCACTCTAGGCCTTTGTTTGAGCTTCACTGACTATTCATGACTAAATAATTTACTGAAACCAAATTTGATGGGTCACTGGTGATCTATGAAATTACCCCAAAAAAGAAAAAAAAAACCCAAGTAATAAATGGGTAACAGTTTTAATAATTATTTATTACAACAGGTTGTTGTTGTTGTTATGTTTCTCATCTAAAAAGATGAGTACTTACATTGGGTCTGGCTCACTGGATACAAAAATCCACAAAAAGAAAAAAAAATCTCCAAATTTGAGATTCCTGGGAGTATGGATTAAAAGCAAAAACAAAATCACATTTCATATGAAAGGATCATGTATGCATAATACTAGAAAAAAATTAAAAAACCATTAACCCATTGCATCCAGCTGCAGATAATTTTTTGTTTTGTGGACAATATGTGAAGGAAAGAAATCAAGTCGTAATAAAACGATTGTCATTAAATTTAACCAATGTACAAAGAAATTTCAAGTTAGAGAAAAAAAAGTGAAACAATTTCTTTTGGAAAAGAACATTTTTTTTTGTTGCCTTATTTAATGTTTTATTCAAAGTAAACAAAAAAAAAAATGTCAGCCTTTTGGAAATCATTAAAATAAAGTTTATGGCAATGCAAATTTTTTTTTCTTACCAACACCTCAGTTAGTCAATAGTATTACAATATAGTAAAATGACTGCTTAAAATATCAAGTAATTTTATTGTTTTAAATATGAAGTATTGGGAGTTTTCTGTCAAAGAAGTTTACTTCCTGAACAAAGGTCATTCTTTTTTTTCAAATCCTTATGCTCCTGCCCACCATTTTAGATGTAATGATAAAAGTCCAGAAAATTTAAATAAAATGCATATTAATTGAATGTAATATGTATTTTTGCTGTTATTTTTTTCTATCTCAAAAGAGACATTAAAAGCTAATGGTCAAATTTTATGTTTCGAGAAGACCTCTTTTTAGGGCACCTTGGCATGGTGTAATGGTCAGGAAGCTCGTCTCACTAGAATCGTTATAACTGAGTAGTGAGTTTGATCCTCACCAGGTACCCCCTACTTTCGGCCGTGTGTTACATCTAAGCTACACTTAGAAAATCACCTTCCTCCAGGTTCAAGGGTTGGGCACGGGGCTAACAACTCTGCCCCATAAAAAAACTAAAAAAAGTTTGTTACGGAAACAGCAAAAAAAAAAAAAAAAAAAAAAAAAAAAATATGCTACTCTACACATCATTAGGCTTAAGCAAAAGTTTTTTTTTTATTTTAAGACCTCATTTAACCACAAGTTGACAAAGGCATCATCACGGTCGTCTTGGTTGACTGCAATAGGAAACAGACAAGATGCAAGTCTTAAGACATTCAAAAAAACTTTTCCTAGGGATTAAAAGTTTACAATACCAAGAAACGGTAAATTAACAGACATTTCTGAAAAGGTCAAGAAAATTTGGAGTTTCAGATTTTGATTCAATTGTAAAAGAAAAATCTACTTATAGATGCTGTCAACAATAATATTTTTATGTTTATCTTAACCAGGGTCAATGTAAATTAACTTCAATCAAATAGAAAGCAGTATTACTCACTTATGTCACCTAAGCTAATAATGCACACAAAAGAAGGACATTTATAATTAGTTAATAATAATAAATATTAAAGGAAGGGAAAAGAGTGGTTGAGGGATTATTTGCCGAGAACTCAAATTTCAACTCTGATACTGTCATTTTGTTAATGGACATGCTTGATGCAAATAATGCATCAATCAAAAGGAGGAAGAGACAGCTGGTCAAGTCATGGGAGTGGACACTTGTAGGATATAGTGCAGACAGACAGAGGGGAGCCACCATTTAGCTTGCCATCAATTCTGACACTGACCCTCACCTTATCAAATTGATGCTTTCACCTATCTGTATTGTTGCAGACCATTTTTACTTTCTTATCAAACCAGTCACACTGGTGACTGGTTTGATAAGGAAGTAATTTTAAGTGAATTTCAATAGAAATTGCAAATCTTACATTTTTGAAAAAAAGGATGTATAGTTTAACCAAATTTTAACCACCATCTGATTCTATAATCATTAAAGAGTTCATAACAGAAACTCTGGCTCTGTGCAAAAGAAGCCGAGTGTAGAATTATGGGAAGACGTGCACTGTAGAACGGTACAGATAGAGTAGAGAATTATGGGAAGATTAGCAAAATGATTACGTATAGAAATTTTGGCCTTCACATCATGTCTCACTATTTTGGCCCTGTGACAAACTAAGATAATATCAATATCTACCTGTATACAATTATTAAGATGTTTCTAACAAAGAGCTAATTATCAAGTGATAGATCAAATTTTACATTTTAAAACCTAATGCTATGTCTTAATTAAAATTGGTTTTCTTTTATTCAATGATCTTTTTCAATGATATTTACACTGAAAGTATTCTTCTATGTTTATAGGATGTGAAAGTTAAAAATAAATGTCTTCTTATTACTGAACATTATTTTGGATGTAATTAATCATAATTCATATTTAGCATTAGAATTGGAATTACGAGTTGAGAATGAATTTGTCAAATTGGTCTATTTGAGTGAATCAGCATGAACCAAGGGTTAACGAGTTATTCTGATTGGTCATTACTACAAAGTAGTGAATTTGCTCCTAACTGGGTGCCCTACAGTTGCATCATTGTGGCAAACTAAGTTCTGCATATCTAACAAGAAGTTGGCTTACTTTATGAATTTCTCATATTAACAAAAAGACCAAATGAATCACTGGCACCAATAAAATATTTCAACTTATCTTGACTATAAAGCAAGATTCTTTATAAAGATAGCAAGCTATTCATATGAAATGGGGAAAGTTTAAACAAAAAAACATTTTAAAACAATCTCAGATCTTTTAATCAAAATCTTACATGGATAAGAAAGAAAGAAAAGCAGAAATCAAGGGAGAGAGAAAGAAAGAAAGAAACGCTAAGAGAAATCAGCATTAATCTGGGTCTAAGTATTGAAGTAAGTATTTGTTTTTCTATCCCAGAACATCAGAAATTGTCTGACAGCCATGACTGGGTTCTCCTGCCTGTGTGGCATGATGCAGTCATATTTTCAAGAAATATAGGTTTTCCAGTAGTCACCCTCTTGATCTAGGGCAGCACTATTTCCTCAAGCTACTTGATGTAGGCCTCCATGTTGAGTTTGTGATATTTATAAAAAAAAATCAGGAATTTTTCTCATCAGAATGAGTTTGTGATGAATACAAAATAAAAATAACTTTTTTTCTTCATTATTTTCAAATTTGTAAGCCTGCATGAAAATAGTATTCTAACCAATAGAAAAAAGGATTCACTCCATACTGAAGAAAAAAGACCAAGGCAAATTTCGAACCTGTGTGAAATATTTAATAACCCATGAAAGGGGAGTGATTTACAAACTCACAGAAAAAAACAAATTGAACTTTCAATGACACGTATCATTTTTCTTGCTGCCCCAAAATAAGTTTGCACTCAGAGTTAATCATGTGATTGAATTTGTTACTTATGTTCTCAGTCTGTCAAGTCAGGGAGACAAGAAAGTAGAACAGAATCAACACCAGCCATGATGTGACAGAAATTAGCGACCGCTGACCTGACCCTAACTGTCCCTGCGACCCGTATTTGCACTCTCACTTAACCCCCCCCCCGTCCACAACAGAAAGAGAGGAACAAAGATTTTACTACTATTTGTTGATATACACAGCTAAACATCTTTTTCTGCATAAATAACATTTTTTTACTAAAACAAACAAACTCTTGATTCTTTAAACTCTTTACGACTCTTTTTCTTAGAAATTTTTCATAGTTTAATAATTCCATACATAAAATTTGATGCTATGCTGTTCGATAAATTAATTTTTATTTATACACACGAGAGTTTTATGTTTCCAACCTTCTGATAATTTTAAGTTGTGGAGTGTTTGGTTATGTTTGGCACAAGTTCAATTTAATAAACATGATTGAGCTCCCTACAAGTTTTCTGAGTGCCATACCTTCGTAATCACCATTAGATTCACCTAACTCTTTCCAAATCCTCTGCTCTGTTGTCAGGTTGATACCCAAACGCTCTGAAATGTTCACAGTGGAGCTTCTGGCATGAATGACAAGCAGCACAGTATGCTATTTCCAAATTTTTGGCCGAGTATTTTATCATGGTGCTTATTTTCTCACAGACAGTGCCTAACTGACCCAACTATACTGTGAAGTCAGCAAAAATAACACGCATGTGCAAAATTTAAAATATAAAATGACAATTTATACATCACACCACACACACACATAGGAGTGTTAAGAATTCTGGGTCCAACTCACTTCACAAAATCTGAACAATTACATTTTTTATTTTTTGAAAGGGTTTCTTGGTCAAGTTGAGAATTTTTTATTAATTCTTGTATCGTTACATAAATTATGTTTACACTCTACTTTTTCTTGTAATCAGATATTTATATAAAATAGCACAGAAACACAATCAAAGACAATACATTTTATTTCAACTAAATTGATTAATAATCTTTGAGGTACATGAACTGAAATAAGAAAGGAAATTCTTGAAGACGTGCAAATTTTGAATTCTTTAGAAGGATTATCTGGAGTGGGGGGAAAATAAGAGGCAGTTAATAGTTACACTGAGCCAGCAGAGGGGGCTCTTAGAATGTATAGCTTATGGGTGGTGATTAGGGAGGGTGCTAAAAGTTATTTATGATAAGAAGATCATTCAAGATCAGGAGTCAAGAAAAAATACTCTGAAGACAAATGAGAGTGGGGGTGGAGGGGAGAAAATTAAAAAGTGTGTCTAGAGAGGAGGGGGTAAATACCTAATGCCACTCAAAGTGTCATTCAACTGATATTAATGCCAATAAAGTACACATCACTACTGATGTTGCTTGTGAACTGGTCCAGAAGGTTTACAAGGAAATGAGAATATGTTGACCAATGATAAAACAGTTGAGGAAAAAAAAAAAAAATGATGATGATGATGATGACACACTGTTGGAAATAAACACTTTGGTTAAGGAAGCTAATAATATGTCAAATACAAGAGAGTATCCTCAATGGAAAATGTAATTCTTGTCTACTTTGAACTTGATTGAAAACAATAAAATGAAACAACTTAGAAATTGTCAGTCGTCGTCATTTTCATTGTATTTCAATAATTTTGAACTTCAAATGCTCTTTCCCCTCCTAAAAATATTTTCTCGGACATATCTCTCAGGCCATGAATAGTCTTTGAACATTGGTGAGGTGGAAAGATTGGAATGAGTACATGTCTTATTCAAAAATGCATATATATTGGCGAGGGAAAAAAATATGGGTTTTATTTTTAAATGTCTGAATAGATCTTACCAAGTTCAGATAAATCCATTTTTTATGGAATAAAAAAAAAAAAAAAAAAAAAAAAAAAAACAGAAAAAAGAAGAAAAAAAGGTCTTTAATATGAAGCGAGTCTGATAGGTGGCCAATTAAATGGTACATATTAGCATACCAAATTTGGAGAAAATGAGTTGGCGATTAATATTTACTAAGTTTACGTGAGTTTGATACATGTTAAAATGGAAGAAATTTGTGAAATGAAAATGAGAAAAATATTGTTGCATCAATTTAAAAAAAAAAAATCTACCAGCCTTTTTTATCTAGGATTGAACACTGATTATCTACTTTAGAGAGACAAGACAATTATCTCAGCCACAAGAGAGTAATCCATAAAATATATAAGAAATCTACTTTTGAAAAAAGAAAGCATTTTTCAAAATTGTTTTTCAGTTTACAAGAATGATTAATTTTGTATGTATATTAGTATTTTTGCTTAGTATCATTCAGTACCTTTGTTCTCTAAGTAAACTCTGCAATGCATTTTAAAACAAATGTTTCTGTTAAGGATTGAACTCATGTATTTCTAAGAATCCTTGTGAAAACAATTTACTTTCACTCATATAAAGAAGATAGCAAGAGTTCTCAAACAAGTTGACTGTTTAAGTCATGTGAAGAGAAAGGCATTCATATTAGTGTCACAAAGCACTGACCCCTCATTCCCACTCACCAGCCAATTTAGATTTACTATTTAATACTACAGTACTATGGAGATAAGTTGGGTAAAAGTGTTGGTTATCCACAATGACACCATAAACATTCAGTCAGTTAAGTGCTATACATGATACACGCTTTGGGCGATCATGTCTCGAAAAAGATATGACTGACTGGGCAGAAGATTATCTCGCAGTAGGTTGCCATTCCTTTCTGCGGTAGACTGGTTGCCCACCAAGGCTATAGAACCCAATCTGTCCTATTATTTAACCCATAACTGGAGGGTACCTCAACTTTGAATATGATTCTCATGAAGTTTTTTTTTTGTTAGTTGTTGGTACGTTTTAAAAAGACTGACTGATATAAGCCAAAACATCTCGTTGCTAAAAGCTTAAAATTCAATATAGAATTATTTGCATTATTAAGTCTTTTTCTTAAGATTTTCTATATGTATGTATTTTTAGTGCTTTTTATTGATGAAAATTTATTTTAACCATTTTCATCCCCTGATTGGCTTAAATTGCTCTGAACAGAAGCAACAAAATAGAACCCTACTCCTCCAAAACCTTTGGCTCCATTTCAACCAAAATTGGGTCACTTGTCTATAATGACATGTACCTTTGATGTATGCAAAAAAATTTTGAATCGATTTACAGGGTACGGCAGAAATCACCAAAATGCTTAGAATTTACGAACTCTTCTTCAAAATGCCTTATGCGAATTCAACCAAAATTGGGTAACTTGTAGATCAAGATCTGAACCTTTGATGTACAGAAATATTTCACAAATTAACGTAATCAATGTATTTGAATGGACATATTTTGAATGAAAGTAATACCGTAACTCCGAAACTGATTAAGTTGAAACGACATAAGCCGAGTAGCTACAGTACTTAACCCTGGAATACGATCGTGATCAATGAAGCAAAGAGTGTCGGTATCAGATACCCCCACATTTATGTTACAGGGTTAGGTATTAAGCTTTATTTTTGAACAATTTCTTCGTGAGCTTCATGATCCAAATACTCTAAGTTTTTGCTGAAACATTTTTCCTTGAAGACAGCTAGAAATTTACTATCCTGACTAAAATATCCTACCTCATGCAGGTTTGGTTTATTTAACCCAAAAATTGCCTTTTAAGAATGGGAATCATTTCTAATCTTGCAATTTCAAACTAATTCGTAAACATAACATTCTGGTACTGCTTTATATTTAAGATTTACATTCTTGACCAATTTCGCGCACCCAATCAAAATGCCAAGAAAGAAAAGGCACGCCGTACATTTCACCAAATATCAATTGAGTAGGCAAAGGTGTTAACAAAAGGCTTTATCGAGTAGTAGGCAGTCCCAAAGTGTGGAATGGTCTGTGAATGCGACAGCCATGTCCATTGATGAGAGTCATTTGAGCCAACAAACTAGAAATGTATCTGCACATTCAGCTGAAAATGATGAGTGTTCATTTAGATAATCCAGAAATGCTTCCTAAACTGCAGCCTCCAGTGCTTCAGTGATCAAGAAGAATGTCAACTTAGGTTATCAACCAAAGCAAAGAAGAAAACAAACACACGAGCTTTAGAGAACGACATTCAGCGTAAACATTGTTTGAGCAGAAACATTGCTGCCATGGCAGCTGCACAAGCTTCAGAGAACGAGGCTCAACGTGAGCTTTGTCTAAGTACAATAAATACAGCTATGACCACCGCAAGAGCTTCACAGAATGATGCCTAACATGAACTTCATCGTAGCAGGAATCCTACAGCTATGGCTGCTGCACCAGTTTCAGAGAATGAAAGCCAACATGATCTTTGTCTGCAGAGACGTTACTTATTTAACAATTGCAGGAACGGCAGAGAATGGGGATAAATCAGGGTGTATATGAACTTTTAAAACCTAAAAAACAAAAACAAAAAAAAAAAGCTTAAAAAATAAAAGTGAACATAAAATGTGATAAAAACTATGGCCAAATGAAACAAATAGAAAAAAATCCATGCAGGCTGCAGCAATGAACCTGTGAAATGATATAAAAAAAGAAAAAGGGCACTAAAAAAAAAAAGATCACTAAAATTTTGGACCAGAAAGTATCATAAAGTACCCAAAAATGCTCTTAAAAAAAAAAAAAAAAAAAATCGAAAAATGACCAGAGATTACTAAAATGTGCCTGAGAACCCAAGAGAACCGAAAAGAATTTGTCAAAGACGCCCACAAAATTGCCAAAAGACTCCTAAAAACCTAAAATTTAAAATTAGCTGACCTGTATACACCCTGTAAATGTGATTGGTGGCTGAGCCAAAAGGTTGCATCTACAGCAGCTGTGTGAGCTCAAGAGACTGATGTTCAACATTATCTTCAAGTGAACAAGGACCCAACTGTAATAAAAGCTGCAGAAACTGAAGGTGAATGTTGTTTGAGCAGAAACGTTAATTCAATGTCAGCAGCAAGAGAAGTTGCACATAAGGGTAGGCAGGTTAATTTCAAGAAAAAAAAGAAAAAAAAAGAAAAAAAGAAAACAAAGAAGTTGAAGACGAAGAATGAGAAAACAAGAAATATGAAGTGGAAGAAAAAGACAATAAAGAAGAATAAAAAAGGAAAACAAAGATGATGAAGAAGACAACAAAGATGAAGAAGGAGATGAAGAAGACATTTACGACAAAGATGTGAATAAGACAAAAAAAAAAAAGACAAAGATTAAGAAGAAAAGAAAAGGATGAAGAAGTTGACAAAGACACAGGAGACGATGAAGACACAGAAGTTGATGTCTAAATGAGCACTTATTTTCAGTTGCATGTATAGATCCAATGGTAGAAGCATTTCTGGTTTGTTAATGGAAGTAAAAATTGTTGATGCATGTGGTTTTATCTGAAACTGGTCGTCTTGTATGCTGGGGCTGTCTATGAAAACAAACAGTATGTTTCAAATTTTGTAAATTCTACCTTATCATATGCTATAACAATTTCATGTTTTCTACAAGGTGCCAAACTCTCCGACGTTGCAGGGATGATGCATCCACTTCTTTTGTGTGACATCACATTACAGGCTCCCATAATGCCTGCCACCTGTTCTTCTAATTATACATACATCATTCTCATTTACTGACAAAATTGACCAAGCATGAATCTCGTTTTACAAATACAACAAAAACTAATACTTCATATTTTTTTTTTTTTTAACTTACACCTCATACTGGAGCTTTTTGAATAAGCACTTGAGCTTACCATTTCAAGATAACTACTAAAAAACACCTTGCAATGCCAGGCTATACTGCTAGTATATAAACACACACACACACACACACACACACACAAAATGGCTGGTCACTTGTATACAAGGATGCATGTCAACTAGGGTGGCTAGGCAATCTCTATTGCAGATGCTTGCCCAGGCACATTTGTCTTTGTTCAACACCCACAGAGCCCACCTGTGGTTTATACTGCAACTATACTGAGCAGACCTTAGTTACAGTTTCTGGGGGAGAGCACATTACCTAGCATGATCAAGTCTTAACAAGACTAGTATGCTTAAATCCTTGTGATTTTGTGCTTGCACGACCATCGACAGCTCCTAAACAGTTCTGTCTATAAAATGTAGACATGCTATCGAATGTTAAGAACATTCCTTTTCTGGGCATGAGACCCAGGTTTGAATCTCATGTTTGATTTGTCAGCAAGGTGACTTGAAGTGATCCTAGTGTGCAGCACCTTTGGAAAGGTGCCTGAAAGCCATCCATCCATCCATAAAATAAGTCATTGAACTGATGTGATGTAGAAACAATAAGAATGCATGTCATTGCCTAAAATGTAGAACAATGGAACTAAACAAATATGAGGCTGCACAAAAATTAAAGAAAAGATCAATCAGGTGCATTAACAAGAAGTGGCTGCATTGTAAAATTAAAACTAAAGTTGAAACTGAGCTGCATTGGGGAAAAACAATCTGTAATGCATACTGGACAAATAGATACATTGATACTAATCGGGTGGAAATGGCTGTCATGCTGTTTGGTGTGCGTGTGGTAGAAACGGCTGTCATGCTGTTTGGTGTGCGTGTGGTAGAAACGGCTGTCATGCTGTTTGGTGTGCGTGTGGTAGAAACGGCTGTCATGCTGTTTGGTGTGCGTGTGGTAGAAACGGCTGTCATGCTGTTTGGTGTGCGTGTGGTAGAAACGGCTGTCATGCTGTTTGGTGTGCGTGTGGTAGAAACGGCTGTCATGCTGTTTGGTGTGCGTGTGGTAGAAACGGCTGTCATGCTGTTTGGTGTGCGTGTGGTAGAAACGGCTGTCATGCTGTTTGGTGTGCGTGTGGTAGAAACGGCTGTCATGCTGTTTGGTGTGCGTGTGGTAGAAACGGCTGTCATGCTGTTTGGTGTGCGTGTGGTAGAAACGGCTGTCATGCTGTTTGGTGTGCGTGTGGTAGAAACGGCTGTCATGCTGTTTGGTGTGCGTGTGGTAGAAACGGCTGTCATGCTGTTTGGTGTGCGTGTGGTAGAAACGGCTGTCATGCTGTTTGGTGTGCGTGTGGTAGAAACGGCTGTCATGCTGTTTGGTGTGCGTGTGGTAGAAACGGCTGTCATGCTGTTTGGTGTGCGTGTGGTAGAAACGGCTGTCATGCTGTTTGGTGTGCGTGTGGTAGAAACGGCTGTCATGCTGTTTGGTGTGCGTGTGGTAGAAACGGCTGTCATGCTGTGCTGTTTGGTGTACATGTGTGTGTGGTGGAAATGGCTGTCATGCTGTTTGGTGTGTGTATACACACACACATATAGTAGGTAGCAAAAGTATTTAACAAATCATTTTTTTTTAAAATTTCGCAATAAAAAAATTGTTCAATTTGAATGATATTTACTTCAAATATTTTAATGAAAACTTCCTAACTTAACAGATAAAAATTGAGAAACATTGTTTTATATACTTTTATTGCCGATTTTTATATTTGACTGCTTGAATTTGACAAATATTTAACAACACTGACTAAAAAAAATTCATTAATTTCTTTTATTTATATAATTCAAAATTGTGTATTTGGGCAAATAATCTCTTCTTTATGCAGGTTTGATTAAAAATGACAGACAAGATATCATCATTGAATTTTTTATATATTTTTTTTTGTTATATTTTTCTTTTCAAAATTCAAATATGTGTAAATTTTGTGTATATAGAGTCTTGCATATGTTAATTTCCGAACACAGTAAGCACGTTGTTACCTTGTTCATAATTGATATTATTAAATGTAGGATCTTCTCTTTTATTTGTAATGATTCCATTTTTTTAATCTTCTTTTGCATGTGGATGACGCTATTATGCATGTATTATTGACAAGTATATCATGGATAGGTCCTGGAAGACGACATATTTACAAGTAAAAAAAAAAAATTCTTGATAATGGCCAAAAGTAAAACTGAAAGCACCCAAAAGTACAAAATCTTTGGACAATTCTTTTATAATTTGAGTAATGAAAAGAAAAAAAATCATAAGAACACATGAAGAATTATATACAAAAAATGTAATGACAATACTTTGTCATTTTTAATTAAATATATATGCTATTTAACCCATAGTTAGGATGGATGACTTGACTCTGCCCTTCCACAGATCTTTTTTTTGTGCTGCTTTTGTTCTACTTAAACTTCCCCAGACCAGGTTGTGACGATGAAGCCAGTTTAGTTGCAAACACTCAGGTGTTGAATTCAGTGTTGCCCTTCTCCTATCCTGGTTACACCCAAGGTTATCGAAGCCAGTCTGTCCTGCTATTTACTAATAGTTGAGTAGAGAAGAGATGGATCTATACATTTTCTAAAAATATATAATGAACTTGACTGGAATTTGAACTTGGTTCTCTGATATCTGACTCCAGGCCATTATCCATTACTTCACCATGAACTTCTCTTTCATATTATATAGGGAGAAAGCTAAAATGCCAAGCAAGCTCGCAACCCGGTTTTCGACCATCAGGTCCCCCCAGACAAGTACAGACTACTTTAATACTGGATTAGTTTTCTTTGGCTTGTTCATTCTTCTACTTGTCTGAGGGAACCTCACAGTCTTAACCTGGTTTGCAAACTTTGTTAGCATTTTAGCCTTTTCTTAAATATATTTGCTCTATATATTCAAATTTGAACTTTGTATTGAGCACTTTCTTGCTGTCTATGCCTTTTAGGTATGGCTATTTTCAGCCTCATCTCTAAATGAATGAGAACAAAGAAAATGATTGCAACGTTCAAAACATTAATTTAAAACATATAAAATAGAGCAATGAATATTTATTATTAATTATTACTTTAGAACATGTGCAAACTACAAACTACTACAGAATTGTACATTTTGTTTCAACATTCTCATCAGGTAGTTAATAATGATGGTAATAAAAGTTATATTTAAAAATTCCTAAAATAAAGGGAAGTGGTGTTTTTAAAAAATTTTTTAAAAATAAAAACGTTTATTACCATCATTGATAACTACCTGATGAGACACTGTTCTTTCAATGTCGAAACAAAATGTACAATTTTGTAGTAGTTTGCACATGTTCTAAAGTAATATATATATACGTTTCATTAAAAATGACAGACAAAGTATTATCATTGTTTTAAGTTTTTCATGTGTTTGTATATTTTTTTTCTTTTCAAAACTCAAATTATACATAAATTGTCCAAAGTATTTCAATTAATTTTGTCTTACTGGTAAATAAACATGTGTAAAGTTTATGCATATAAATTTCTGTGTATATTAACTTCTGAACACAGTAAGCACATTGTTATTGTGTTTATAATTGATATTATTAAGTGTAGGATTTCTGTTTTATTAGTAATGCCTCTGTTATTTGTAATCTTTTGCGTGTGGATGATGCTATTATGTATGTATTATGAACGAGGATATTATGGATAGGTCCTGGAAGATCTCAATGTGTGTTTAAATGAGATTGGATGGAACTATTGTGAGAAAGGTAAGGTTAATCTTCTCATCAATTTTGTGGTGGTATAGCCAATATAATTGTTTACGGATTTGTATAGTGGAGGAACACAATTCTTTAAAGGACATATAATTTCATAAACGACACTGATTCTCTGCAGCTTAAATTTTGTAGGTGAATTAATATTATTGATAATAAGGGTGGCAGTTTTGAATTTTTTATAATATATAATTTAATTTTCTTGTTTGAATTAGTCGGTTTTATATAATCTTGAATGATATTGTGAAGTGAAGATTTGTCCAGTCTGTAGTTACTGTGCATTTGATTTTTGTAAAAAATATTAATATTGTGTGTTTGTTTATGGTTACCATTGGTTACATTATGAAGAAAGTTTGATATGGTAATCAAGTAAATAATAAAGCCATTGTTGACAAGCATTTGTTTGAAACTGTGTATTTCTTTGAAGAAAAGTGTTTGGGAAGATGAATTCTCATACGCACTCATGAGGAATTTTTAATAATGCCAAGTTTGGAACTTAACATACACAAGACTATATGCATAAACTTTACACATGTTTTCAAAAGTACAAAAGCTTTGGACAGTTTTTATATAATCTGAGTTCTGAAAAGAAATAATTATACAAACACATGAAAAATTATATAAGAAATTTAATGATAATACCTTGTCTGTCATTTTTAATAAAACCTGTATAAAAGAGGGATTGTTACCCAAATACACTATATATATATATAGTGTGCATTTAGGTAACATTTTTTTTATTGATGCATGTTTCATTAAATAATATAGACAAGTTTTGTCTATTTTATGTAAATTCTTTTCATATCATCTGATAAGTTTGATAACATTATCATAGAAAGAAAATCACAATACTGATATTTTTTTAATCCTATCTGAGCTTTTGGCTTACATAAGCCATTAATGAAACAGGCATGCATACATACATACACACATATATATATATTATATAAAAAAAACTTAATTAAATGTCTCCTAGTGCAGGATAAAGAAAATTTGGATGAATACTTCTAACATCCTCACCTTTGTTATTTTGATCTTAAACTGATGGTCTCTTTAGATTTCATAAGATAAAAGTCATTCAAAAATCTTGAATTGGCCAATTGAGGATTTATCTAACAAAGGAAATTTTATAATTGCAAAATTAAAAACAAAAAAATTTCAAAGATTACCAGATGCAGTATGCACCTAAGAAAGGCTAGAGAGTCTATTGGTCAAAATAATGAAAATAACTTTGATATAAAATGTAACCCTTATAACTACTAATACAGTTCCTTTACCATTGAACTAAGTAGAGCTAGAAAAACAACAATAAAAAATAAGAAACATTGTAAATAAACAAGTTTTGCCAAATGTATAAATAAAAAGAAAAAAAAAGGAAAAGGGGGAAAAAAGGAAATGGATTCATTCTAGAAAATAATCTAAGTAGGAAATCCCAGGGGTAAAAAGGGTGGATAGGTGTCACAGTAGAAGCACCAGTACTGATGGAGGTCTAATTGGAAAGGGTCAGTAAGTCTGCAGTAGGTAGACAAAGGATAGTACTTCCCCTCTCATTCAGCCAAAGGAAAATGGAGAAAAAAGGGAGAAGAGAGCAGGAAATGAAAGAGAAAGAGGAAGAAAGAAAAAGGGAGGAGAGAAGAAGAAAAAAAAAAGGAGAGGAAGAAGCTAGAAAAAAAAAGGAGAGGAAGGCTAGAAAAAAAAAAAAGGAGAGAAGAAGCTAGAAAAAAAAAAGGAGAGAAGAAGCTAGAAAAAAAAGAGGAAGAAGCCAGAAAAAAAAAGGAGAGAAAGAAGCTAGAAAAAGAGAGAGGAAGAAGGAAAAAAAAAAGGAGAGGAAGAAGTTGGGGGAAAAAAAAGGAGAGGAAGAAGAAAAAAAAAAGGAGAGGAAGAAGCTAGGGAAAAAAAAAGGGAGAGGGAAGAAGCTAGAAAAAGGAGAGGAAGAAGGAAAAAGGAGAGGAAGAAGCTAGAAAAAAAAAAGGAGAGGGAGAAGCTAGAAAAAAAAAAGGAGAAGAAGAAGCTAGAAAAAAAAAGAGAGAAGAAGCTAGAAAAAAAAAAGGAGAGGAAGAAGAAAAAAAAAGAGGAAGAAGCTAGAAAAAAAGGAGAGGAAGAAGCTAGAAAAAGAGAGAGGAAGAAGAAAAAAAAAAGAGAGAGGAAGAAGCTAGAAAAAAAAGGAGAGGAAGAAGCTAGAAAAAAAAAAGGAGAGGAAGAAGTTAGAAAAAAAGGAGAGGAAGAAGCTAGAAAAAAAGGTGAGAGGAAGAAGAAAAAAAATAGAGAGGAAGAAGCTAGAAAAAAAAGGAGAGAAGAAGAAAAAAAGGAGGAGGAAGAAGCTAGGAAAAAAGGAGAGGAAGAAGCCAGAAAAAAAAAAAGGAGAGGAAGAAGCTAGGAAAAAAAAGGAGAGAAGAAGGAGAAAAAAAGGAGGAGGAAGAAGCTAGAAAAAAAAAGGAGAGGAAGAAGCTAGAAAAAAGAGGAAGAAGCTAGAAAAAAAAGGAAGGAGAGGAAGAAGAAAAAAAAGGAGAGAGGAAGCTAGAAAAAAAAAGGAGAAGAAGAAGCTAGAAAAAAAAAGGAGAGAAGAAGCTAGAAAAAAAAAAGGAGAGGAAGAAGCTACAGAAAAAAAAAAGGAGAGGAAGAAGAAAAAAAAAAGGAGAGGAAGAAGCTAGGAAAAAAAGAAAGAAGAGGAAGAAGTAGAAAAAAAAAGAGAGAAGAAGGAAAAAAAGAGGAAGAAGCTAGAAAAAAAAGGAGAGGAAGAAGAAAAAAAAAGGAGAGGAAGAAGAAAAAAAAAAGGAGAGGAAGAAGTTAGGAAAAAAAGGAGAGGAAGAAGCTAGGAAAAAAGGAGAGGAAGAAGCTAGAAAAAAAAGGAGAGAAGAAGCAGAAAAAAAAAGGAGAGGAAGAAGCTAGAAAAAAGGAGAGGAAGAAGCTAGAAAAAAAAAAAGAGAGGGAGAAGCTAGAAAAAAAAAAGGAGAAGAAGAAGCTAGAAAAAAAAGGAGAGGAAGAAGCTAGAAAAAAAGAAAGAGAGGAAGAAGGAGAAAAAAAGGAGAGGAAGAAGTTTAAAAAAAAGGAGAGGAAGAAGAAAAAAAAAAAAGGAGAGGAAGAAGCTAGAAAAAAAGGAGAGGAAGAAGAAAAAAAAAAGGAGAGAAGAAGAAAAAAAGGAGAGGAAGAAGCTAGAAAAAAAGGAGAGGAAGAAGCTAGAAAGAGAGAGAGGAAGAAGCTAGAAAAAAAAAAGGAGAGGGAAGAAGTTAGAAAAAAAGGAGAGGAAGAAGCTAGAAAAAAAGGAGAGGGAGAAGCTAGAAAAAAAAAAGAGAGAAGAAGCTAGAAAAAAAAGGAGAGGAAGAAGAAAAAAAAGGAGAGGAAGAAGGCAGAAAAAAAAGGAGAGAGGAAGAAGCTAGAAAAAAAAAGAGAGGGAAGAAGCCAGAAAAAAAAAAGGAGAGGAAGAAGCCAGAAAAAAAAAAGGAGAGGAAGAAGCTAGAAAAAAGGAGAGGAAGAAGCTAGAAAAAAAAAAAGGAGAGGAAGAAGCTAGAAAAAAAAAGAGGAAGAAGGTAGAAAAAAAGGAGAGGAAGAAGCTAGAAAAAGGAGAGGAAGAAGCTAGAAAAAGAGAGAGGACGAAGCTGGAAAAAAGGGGAAGAAGCTAGAAAAAATGGGGAGGAAGAAGCTAGAAAAAATGAGGAGGAAGAAGCTAGAAAAAATGAGGAGGAAGAAGCTAGAAAAAATGAGGAGGAAGAAGCTAGAAAAAATGAGGAGGAAGAAGCTAGAAAAAATGAGGAGGAAGAAGCTAGAAAAAATGAGGAGGAAGAAGCTAGAAAAAATGAGGAGGAAGAAGCTAGAAAAAATGAGGAGGAAGAAGCTAGAAAAAATGAGGAGGAAGAAGCTAGAAAAAATGAGGAGGAAGAAGCTAGAAAAAATGAGGAGGAAGAAGCTAGAAAAAATGAGGAGGAAGAAGCTGGAAAAAATGAGGAGGAAGAAGCTGGAAAAAATGAGGAGGAAGAAGCTGGAAAAAAAAGAAAGAATAAAAAAGGGAAAGAAGGAAAAAAAATTAGAGAGCGTTGAGGAGTAAAGTAAAGCAAATAATAAGAGAAAGAAAGAAAGTTGAAAAGAGAGATGTCTCATCTCAAGGGCAACAACAATACGATTGGGGAAGAGACCAGGCATATGGTCATGTCAAAAGAAATTGGTGCCATCTATTCTAATGTGCCATTGATTTTTGTGTTACCAATGCAAATGTCTAATTTTCTGCAGGGTGATTACCCACTGGTATGGATAACTTCCCCACTCTTTTCTGAACATCTCATCCTTTCTATATCCCTTGGGGCAGCCAGGGGATGGTTCCACCTTGCCTTGAAGGTTTAAACCTAACAGAAAGTGAGGGTCTGACTCATCTTTCAATCAGTCAAAGTTGGGTGATTACCTGCAGGCCTTCAGTTGCCTGAACCTCACCAACCTGCATCAGTGCTCCTTGCAGGAGACCTAAACTTCTTTGTCTCCCCCAATAAACCCAGTTTCCTTCCTAAGCAACCTGTAGCTTTACTGCCTGTTGTTCTCCTGAATAAGGGCAGCTTTCAACACCCTATCTGGCTCCCCTTTCCAACCCTTCACAGAAATAGAGGTTTTACCCTCAAGTCTTATATCATTCAATGTCAATCATTCTGAAGTGGAAAGAAAAAGGGAGGTAATTCACATTTCTTTCCCCAGCCAGCTTCCTTCTTCTGCATCCAGTCCATTTATACTTGGACACACATCATGCCAATAAGACGCACAGTCAGTGCACAAGTTTATAAAATAAAATAGATCCAAATTGGAAATTATATAGCAGTAAGAACAAAACTAAATAGATTACCTTGGGAAAGCTATTTCTCAAAAACAGAGCTATACAAAAAAACAATACAAAATCACACTATTTAATAAATTTCTAGCAAACCTCAGCATCCATTTTGTTCTTGTACAAAAAAGCTTTTAGAAAACAACTTATGTGCTAAATAATATTTTCTGCTTAATGCTTTCATGATTTGCCGTATTTCAAGATTTTAATAAGATTTTTCTTTTTACTGGATATTAAATCATGTTTATAATCAATATTGCATTACAGATCTCATACTTATGGGTCAAGTTTTTTACTGATATTTGTTAGTTCTATAATATAAAGTGCTAGGTAGGTGAGGTTTCTTAGCTGAAATTCATTACAGTAAAAAATATTACACCTACAGGAAAAAGATCTGCAAAAGTATGAAGAGAGAAAGAGAAGATTGGTGTTGGCTAAAAAGAATAAGAGAGAAAGAGAGCAGAGATAGAAAAAAAAAAGAACCAAAGAACAGGAGAGAATAAGAGCAGAGAGAGGAGGGGAAATGGAAATAGCAAGGTAGATTGGAAAGAGAGAGGAGGAACAGAAAGAACTGGAAAGAGAGAGTGTGTGTGGAGAGAGTGAAGGAGCAGAAATAGCAAAGAGAAGGAGCATAAGAGAGGAGAAGAGGAAAGAGGGCAGGAAAAAGAAAGGAACAAAAAGAGAGAGAGGGGGAAGAGAGAGAAGAGGTGGGGAAGTACATGTCTGGAAGAGAGGGGAGGGAAAAAAAAGAAGTGACAGGAAGAGAGTGAGAGAGAAGAACCAGAAGCCATGAATGATGTTTTATAGTACACTGATGGTTTACTAAATCATGAAATCAACCAACATTTATGCAACTAAGCAGCAGACATCCTCACTAGGTGGTTGGATTCTGTAGCTCTTTGGCTCTGTGCCCAAATTAGCTAAAGCAAAATAATAGAATTTTCAATTAAATCTTTAGAAATTTATTTCTTCTGATCATATTCACCCCCCACCCCTGTTTACTGCTTGATGTTCAAATATCAATACAACATGCAGCTAAACAAATTTGTGATTTCAAAGTTGAAGCATTAGTTTAAATTCGCGTTACCAATATCATATCTTAAGATTCAATTGGGAAAAACTGAAGAATCTCTCAGCAGAAACAAAGATTCAAACAACAAAACTGATGATAATGGCAGGACAAATCTTGTGTATATAACAACAGGTGAAGCTGAAAAGTTTTCAGACTGACCAAAACAACTCTTCAAGAAAAATTTGGTTATTTGGCTAGTGGGTTGGGCCCAGAAATTTTCAACACTGATATATGACCTTATTCAAATTGCCTTGTGAAATTATGAGGGGAGAGAAAAAAAAGAACAAAAATTGCAAGGGGAGGGGAGAAAAAAAAAGAACCAAAATTGTGAGAGAAGAAAAAAAAAGAAAAAAATCTAGAGGAAGAAAAAAAAAACATTGTAAGGGAAGAAAAAAAAAAGAAATAAAAAGAAGAAAGAATCAAATTGCAAGAAGTGGTGGCAAAATGATGTGAATTAAGAAAGAGAAAAATCGTAAAAGAATGAAAAACCTAAGCTGGAAAGAAATGCAATGAGAGGAAGGGATAGAAAAAAGTCAATACGAAAAAGAAGAATGTAGAATAGAAAGTGGGTGGAAGGGGCAGATAGAAATAACAAAAGAATGAATGAGAAAGGGAGAAAGACAGAAAAAGAAAAGAAAGTAAAAAGCAAAGAGAAAACGAATAAAATAAAAAGAACACAAAATAAAGAAAGTGAGAAAGCAAACAAAATATCCAGTTGAAAAATCAACTGCTGTCATCATCATCATCAATAATAATAGTAGTAGTAATAATAATAAAAAAATAATAATTGTAGCAGGCTGCCTAATCATCATCTTCGTTGTTAATAATAGGCCTGAAGGCTGGAAATGCCCAAGAGCCAACTGCAATATAAAAACTGTTTACTGGTAATTTATTGCTAAACAAAGAAAGCAAATATAAATGGATCCCTATAATAAAGTGTAAAATAAGAATCTTTTTAGAAATCATTTCCTTCTTTTTGTTACAAAAGAAATGTAACAAAACAAATTTGTTTGCAATATTTGCAAACAATTCAAGGTCTTGTTATTCAATAAACTGCAATTTAAAGTGAAGGGATATACTGTGTTTGCATGTGTGGGGAGACGATCATATCATGAGGGGGGGGAAGAAAAAGTGAAATTTTCAGATCAAATTTAGATGATTGAAATACAAGGAGTTTTTTGCTTTATGGGAAAAACAGGAAAAAAAAAAAAAAAAAAAAAGAACAAAGACATTTCCAGAGTATAAAAAAAGGACATTTCCAGAGTAAAGGAAAGAAAAAGGACATTTCCAGAGTAAAGGAAAGAAAAAGGACATTTCCAGAGTAAAGGAAAGAAAAAGGACATTTCCAGAGTAAAGGAAAGAAAAAGGACATTTCCAGAGTAAAGGAAAGAAAAAGGACATTTCCAGAGTAAAGGAAAGAAAAAGGACATTTCCAGAGTATAAGAAAAAAAAAAAGGACATTTCCAGAGTATAAGAAAAAAAAAGAAGACATTTCCAAAGTATAAGAAGAAAAAAAATCACACTTCAATAGTAATGCTTGCAAATCAAAATTCCTGCAAACCTACATTAATGCCTGCTTAATAGTCATTAAACTCTCACTGGCAATCCAACTTCTTGTCATGTTTGTTTATTTTATCTTTTAATGAATAAACACACACACACATATATATATATATATATATATTTAATATTTAGTGGTGTTAGAAAATACTTCTTGGCAAATGATGATTGACAATTAATTATCTTTTCTTAAAGTTTTATTTATCTGAGGTTTTATCTCCAAACTGTTTTTTTTTTTTTTAACTTTTTTTTTAAAAACTTTTTTTCGTCATTTTGTGGCAGTGGTGAGAATATTAGAGAAAATAAATATTTACAAAATGAAACCAGCCTGTTTAAGTTCAGGCTCAACCAATAACATATTTCACATTATATACATCTATATAATCTCCTCATAATCTGCCTTCTGCTTCTTCCTCTGCCTCGTTACAACTTTCTCATTCAGTAAGTAATCCTCTACCTTGAGTGGTACTTGGATGAACTAATGCAAAAAAAAAAAAAAAAAAAAGGAAGTCTAACAATGTTTTTTCTGAATATCATCCAAATTGCCTTTTAAGAACCTGTGTTCTTTAATATTTAAACACTTTTAAATTGAATACCTGGTGTATTGATGAACAAACCAATCTTAGTCACTAGTGTTAACAGTTCATTCCTCCCAAGATTTCCTGCTTTTGAGTGCTAAACTTCTATTTTTGAGACTGTTCATGTCTCTCCCCAACTTCCTGTTTCTTGTAGCTCTTAGCAATATCTTTTAACTATCTCTTTTAATTTCTGTTCTGCCTACCATTACACAAGTTTGTTAGGTTGGTTATGCACTGCTTTTCTTTACTCCTTTTGTCTTTAACATGACCTGTAAGTGTTAAATTTTCCAAGCCTTCTTTTCTCATAATGTGCCTGAAGAATTTCAGTTGTTTCTTTCTGATTCCGAGTTGGTGTTCATTTTGTTTCTATTTTTCCTTAAAACTTTTGTCATTGCTCACATATACAAGTTCATGCCATTCTTACCATCCTACTGTTGAACCACATTTTTGTTGCTTCAAGTCTCTTCTTCATTTGTGAAAACTGACATTATATAACAGTTAAGTACTCTTTTCTTTGTTTCTAACAAGTTTTTTTGTTTCTTAATACTTTACTTAGCTTCTGGAAACCATCATTCACTATCCTAATGCACCTTCAGATTTTGATGTTGCACTATAAGTTTAGATCTGTTAAAACACTTCCTAGATCTTAGAATTGTTGTACTTGCTTGATTTTGGTATCTCCAATTTGTAATTCACATATTGGGATCTTTTTTTTTTGTTGACAATCCTACATTCTGTCTTCTTGATATTTAGTTCTTTCTTCTCGCTTTCCTGTACTGCCTTCTGTAGGAGTTACTGTAGTTTCCTTTTTATTATCTCATTTGTGTCATTTATAAATCTAATCTGAATATTTGTATAGGCTGAATAAATCTGGTGAGAAAACATACATATCGAGTAGAAATGGAAGATCTCATTAGATAATAGGGGACTTCAACAGGAAGACATAAGTTACCCCCTCCATCTAAGAGGCCAGGTGTATTTGTATCTCATTGGTACGAGAATAAAGTAATTCAGAATTACTACTACTATCATTGCCGTAGTGACTATTTTACAGTACTCGTCTTGTACCCCTTTCTATTTTTGCATATTTACTGAATTCATTTTTAAACTTACTAAATACCTACACCTATTTTGATAGTTTATAAACTGATTAATGCTTTTCTTTCAAACAATGGAAATAGCAAAATAAAAACAAGTCAAGTGAAACTCATAGAAAGTGAAACTCATAGGAACACAAACCATCCTCAATTTTAGTCAAACAATATCAATTACTTTTTGATATTAATAAACATGTTGTACACCTACCTGCATACAGTAATGGTATATTCATATTCTCTTAAATATGTGGTCCTGGGTATGACCTTAAACTGCATCCAGCAGCAAGGCCCCTGATTGGGATGTTGTGAGGAGCATGGAACCACCTCTTTCATTCAAAAAATGTTTTGCTAGTAAATACTTTTAGAGCATTTTGACCCCAGTTTGGGGGTTAACTATTTACCCATAGCTGGGACCCTAACAGGTGCTACCACTCTGGGTCAGGGTGGACCTGGGAACAACATCAATTAAGAGGTGGTTCCATGCACCTTACCTTGCTGTTGTTCCCAGGTCCACCCTGACCCAGAGTGGTAGCACCTGTTAGGGTCCCAGCTATGGGTAAATAGTTAACCCCCAAACTGGGGTCAAAATGCTCTGAAAGTATTTACCAGCAAAACATTCTTTGAATGAAAAATGTTACCAGCAAAACATTCTTTGAATGAAAAATGTTACCAGCAAAACATTCTTTGAATGAAAAATGTTACCAGCAAAACATTCTTTGAATGAAAAATGTTACCAGCAAAACATTCTTTGAATGAAAAATGTTACCAGCAAAACATTCTTTGAATGAAAAATATAAACAAACAAAAACAATAAAACAAATAAACTATATAAAACAAATCAAAATGATTTTCAGCATTAAATTACCTAATGAAGGTTGATATGCTGGTTAAATGAACCAACCAACCATGTGGACACTATTGGAGTAGAGTAGAATGATTTCACTGATTAGCTGTCATCACTGTCTTCCTCACTGCCTATGGGCAGGAGGAACCCAGACAGGGTAGAGCCCCATATGAGAAAAATTGACAGTAGTCCTGACCCAGCCTTGTGCTGGGTCAATGGGATGTTTCTGGCAGAGTTTAAGAGCTCAGAGACTTTACTTTAAAAATGACCTTGTGCCACATTCCACCAATGTGGGGAGGCAGATAAATACAGAGTAATTATACTGACTAGCAGTGTATCTACTTCACACTGTATACATGTCTTGTATTTGTTGAGATATTATTATTCCCAACCTCTATTTTGGTGATTACTCGAACAGTAACCTTGTAGGGTTACAACAAAATAAAAAAAACAAGAATAAAGTAGACACAGAAAAAGTAAATAAAAGAAAAACTTTAAGTTCAATAAAAACTCAAGCTCTACAATAAATAAATGAATAGGAAAAAAATAATCATTTGATTGAAAAGTTAACTTTTCTCAGGTAATTGTCAACCATTTTATCAGCAAACAAATTCTTGATATTTTGAGAGAAGGGTTAATTAAAAATAAATCAGAATGCGTGTCTAAATTGTAGACAAACAGGAAAACTGAACTAAAATTTGGTCTCCTTAATTTTTGACCCTATGAGAGCAAGTTTTATTGATTGGGATCTGCCTAAATTGTTAAGAAAATCATGAGGGAGGTGGATGATAGGGAAACATTTATCCCCGTCCAGATAATCAGACTATTCCTCACCTTTCTCTAAAAATAAAACCTGAAAGAAAGGTAGAAATTTTGCTCTGAGAAATATTCAAATTTTGTTTATTACCCACAGCCATTTGCAAAAGAAAAGAAAATAAATTGTACAAGATATAAATAATATTTTATTCTTTCTTAAAAAAAAAAATACAATTTTTTAACACATCCTTTGTTAATTTTAAAATGTTTCTTTGTAATTTATCTGAAATTTGTTAAAGCTAAGTTATTTCTGTTTTTAAACAAGCAATGAATGCTGGGTAATTCTATTTATAAATCAGATTAACTGTGACAAAACGGCCGATGATTATTTCGCTGAATAAGTAAAAGGATTTAGATAAAAATCCCAAAATGCAGAAATGTCTATGTAGGTTCTGGGGAAAATCTTAGTGTCATCACAAATGTATAGTGTGTATATAAAAATACTTTTACAAACTTTGGCGGCAGATTCTTCACACCAAAAACATGAACAAAAAAGTCCATATAAACATATGTCCACAAATCTTTTGTTTCTGACTTATTAAGCTTAAAGACAGTTTACTGTAAATGGCACTGTGTTACCATGTAGACTAGGTTACATTTGTCATTCATGTACATTTGTGGCTAGTCTATCTTCAATGTTTAACATGCATAATAGTTAATTGAGAAATGTTCTGTTTAACATTAGCAGGATGTTCATATCATGGGCAGGCAGAGATGATTTTTTCACTTGTGGCTGCATAAATGATAAGGGATGTGAGACTACAGGGCAATACTAGATTGTGTTTCCAGACTGAGTCATCCAACCTTTGGTGCTGTTTATCATCATGTTGCCCAGACAGAATTCGAGACACCACAAACTATGAATTGAGGAAGACTAAGATCTGCTTGTACGTCAGACCATGAAGAACATATTCTACAGATTATCAGAGATGATCCAGCTATCAGCACACGTCAAGTGGCCCTAACATGTCATACATCTCATGTAGTGTACTTTAAGAGTAGCTCCTGCATTTGTATTATTGGTAACGTGTACAGGAGTCTTTCACCCTCTGTTCACTCACCATGGAAGAATTTTTGCCAAATGGTTTTTTGCACAAACTGTTGATCTGTTGTCTCTTCAGTCTTATTTACAGATGAGGCAACATTTAGAAGATACGAAATAAATTTAAACAACCCAAATTTGTCGGTAGATCAGAATCTCCATGGTACAATACAGGATAGAGATCAGCATCAGTTTATGATTAATGTGTTGGCTAGAATTGTAGGTGACTGTCTGGTAGGTCCATATATTCTCCCAGCATGTTTTACATGGGCTTTATTAGCAAATACACTTTCAGACCTGTTATTGCTAATGAAATTAAATGATCTTCACAGAGTGCATAAAATTATTAACCCCTGCCAAAATGCATATGGTTCATGCATGGTGGTGCTCCAGCACATTTTTTAATCACAATGTTTGAAATTTACTGGTTGATATCTCCCTTGAAAGATGAATAGATAAGTGAACAAGTGGTTCCATGGCTTGCACATTTCCCAACCTCAGTCCTTTTGATTTGAATCTGTGGGTCTGCCTAAAGCAATTAGTTTATGCAGCAGACATTAATAATGCAGAGGTGCTTCATCAACATGTCAAGGGAGCCTGCAAAACCATTCAACACCATGTGAGTGTATTTGAAAGGGTCTGCCAGTCAAACTGATAGGTGCATGAACGTGTAGAAGCAAGCAGAGGGCATTTTGAACATTTGTTAGGAGGTAACTGTGTCAATGATGGCCTTTTTGAACAAATGTTTACGTGGATATTTTACCTTGTTTTAATATCAGGAACCCACTCCTAAAGTTTGTAAAAGTATTTTTGATATACCATATATATATACATATCTCCATGTGAATAAGGAACAAAGAAAATATTAACGTTCAAAACATTAATTAAAGACAGTGCTCAATATAGAAATAGAGCTATGACTATTTATTATAAATTATAATTTAGAACATGTACAAATTACAATCTACTAAAAAGCGTACATTTTGTTTTCCTATTTTTGTTCCTTGTTTCCTCAATGTCTCTTTTACAATCTCCCCATTCTGATTTCCCCACCCACTTTACCTCGCACACAAAAATTTACTAATATAAGGAAGGGAATTTTTCATCTCCCTTCAAAAAATTATCGTTTGCTACCTTATTGTTGTTTCAATGTTGAAACAAAATGTACACTTTGTAGTAGATTATAATTTGTACATATTCTAAATTATTATATATATATATATATATATATATATATATACACACACACATTTTTTTTGACATCTGTAAACGAGTTATTATGTGACCTAGGTTTCCACCATGAGTGGTGTCACGACCATCGCTAATGAAGGTCACAGTGGTATCCTCAGGCGACGTTCAAAAAATTCTACAATATAATTTTATTGAACACTTTTTAATACAAATGTGTGCTCGTCTAATCTTATTATGACCAGAAACTAAGTAACCAGAAACATATATATAATAATCATATTGCCCCAAACAAGGCATTTTACTGCCACTGTTTTGCAGGGGGTTACATAGAAGGAAAGTTATGAGAAAGAGCAACAGGTTATAGGGGGTGTCAGGAAGTGGGTAAGAGAAGGGTGAGAATACTGATGAGAGTGAAGTGGATAGAGAAAGGAGCATGAGAGAGAGGATGCAGGTTAGTGAGAGAGGAGATGACTATTGACTTTACATTTAAATTCTTGGAGATTATAGCTGTCAGGGAAGCAAGTAAATGGAAGGGAATTCCATAGGTGGGAAGTGCGAGAAAAGAAGCTGCTGGTGTGGAAGTTGTGTTTACCATTTATTGGTTTCACAGTAAAAGGGTGGGACCTGGTTGCTAATCTTGTGGCTCGAGTAAATTCATATATAGAGGGCACCAGTGAGCTAAGTTAATTGGAGCAGAAGCCGTGAAAGTATTTGTAGAAGAGACACAAGGAAGCCACATTGCACTGCTGAGAAAGTGACTGTATCCGAGCTGCCAAGTCAGGATATATATTGTACAGCCCTTGTCAGGATGCAATGACTATCAATTTGGAAAGTCATTATTCTTTTATTGAATTTCATCTTCACTTGGTGCCTCAGACACAGCAGTTTTGTCCTGTACATTAAGTCAAGTGCCCTGTTGATTAAGAAGCTTGTGAATTATCACTAATGAAATTAAATGAATGGTCTTCAGAGTGCATAAAATTATTAACCCCTGCCAAATTAAGTGTAAATATCTGTCTTGGAAAGTTTAAATGTCCGAACAAATGACATTTAAGGTTTGAATTCATAAACTAGTTCTGTAAATATTGGTCAGATATTCAACCATTCTAGCATATTTTTTTTTTCAAATTATTCACCCAGGTTTATACAAGCGATTTCATGAATCAGAAAATTGTATTGCCAATGCTGCATATTGTCGTTATCACTGTTCTGATGTTTCCAGGAAATAATTATAAGTTCAGCCTTGCTGTCTGAACATATTTATTTGAATCAAAATGGTGATTGTAAAAATAAATGTCTTAATGGTTTCCTTTTTATAAGCAATGAGCAGGCCCATGGTGTAAAAAATAGGAAGTAAAATATTTATATCGATATGCCATCTAAAATGACAGCAATATACAGATTGATGTACCTACTATTGAGTATCCTACCATCATCAAGTGTTTGGATTTTTTTCTTATGAAAAAAAAAATACAAACCCTTGAGTGTGAGAAGAAGGGTAAAAACAAAAAAAAAAATTTATATATATATATATATATATATATTCTACTCTACTCAATGATATATTTGAGAAAAAACAAAAGTTTAAAGAGCAAACACATGGCAAGAGCTTTCATAACTGATAGTAAAGTGAATGAACTTAGCTGACACTGCTCTCTGTATGAGCATGACAGAAGAGAAATATATATACTAATTAAAATTTTTCAAAATCAGATGACCATTACAATGAGTGAATTTAACATCTGTCTCATCAGCATTAATGAAACATTATATATCCAAATGAATAATGAACAATGAAAATAATTACATTACCATCAATATTAACTACCTGTCCTTTCAATATCGAAACAATGTTCTTTGTAGTAGTTTGTAGATGTTCTGAAGTGATAATTGATATATATATATTTTAGATACACTTATTTTCTTTAAAACAACATTTGTAGGTATTGTTAGGGATGGGTTTGCGTTTACAAACATTTAAAAAAAAATCTGTCACTTTCTGAGTCACGTGATGTAAACAATCTCTCGGATGAACGCTCATCACCTAAACATTTCTAATTTAAATTTTAAAATCATTTGTTTCTGATGAAAGGCCGAGAACGGTCTGAAATATCAAATATAATAGAAATAAATAAATACCGTCAAAAAAATACATTTTTAAACTTACAACTTTTTAGTAGTTTTTCCTATATATATATATATATATATATATATATATATATATATATTTATTTATTTATTTCATTTCTATTTTTTGTGCAGCCTCATTCCCAGTAAGCATTACCCATGACATTATTCTAGACCATATCAAACATCCAGCTTCCCAAAGAATACCAGTATGTAGACAAAGGAATTCTAGCTACCACACAAGTTCTTGATAATAACTGCAAAAGTCAAAAGTACTTGAAGAAAAATAACATATGAATTTTGGACAGTTTGTCCACAAATTCATGCAAAATACTTGACACCTCATCCTAAAATTGGGCAAATATAATATAAAAATTAACCAGACAGACTTTTGTTGGTTCATTTTAAGCAAACTTAAAATGAATGCTTGCTGCCTAAATATACCTTATACTATATATAAAGGTGTATATGTCAACAATTTCTCATTTATGCACTTTTGATTATGAAGCATTATATATATATATATATCAAAAATACTTTCACAAATTTTTGGGGCAGGTTCCTTCCTGATTATTTTCTTTCTATTATTTAAACCATAATTGGAGGGAAGAGATGGATTAATACCTTTCCCAAGGGTATTTGTGCGTAAATGAATTTAACTGGAATTCAAACTCAGCACCCCAATTTGTTGTTCCGAGTCAATATCCACTGCACCACAATGCACATGATAAAAAAAAAAAGGAAAAAAAAAGGGGGGTAATTTAGAATCAGTCACGCATAATTGGAGGTAAAAATATGATTAACCAAATTCTCAATAACTTCTAGGGTTTGATTGTAAGAGAAATGAGGGACCACATTATTGTCACACTTAAAACTCTAATTTGTGGATTGAAATCAGGTCAGGCTGGGGAGTTTGGATCATGGCAAATGACCAACCGTAAAAGAATGTCAGAATATTTGCAGCAATGTTTGTTTAATGAGCAGTGATGACGAAAATAGTCACATTCCTGTAATTTGTCAATTTGCCCCCAGTTTGTAGCTTATGACTGTGTTATGATCCGTCAGGGAATGTTGGTTGTCATTGTTGCGCTAATAGAACAGGGATATCTCATGGTTTCTTGGAAGAGGTTTGAAACGACAATTCTTTCATGGCACAGTGGTGGTGATGGAGGGGGAGTTAAAGAATAATAAAAAACAAGCTTAAAAAATACTTTTTCTTATGACAAGGAAACTCTGTATGTGATTATTTACTAAGCTGTTTGATTCTTAATGGTTGCACCATAACTGACACAAGGCCAGTTATGGTGCAGCCATTAAGAATCAAACACACTATTATTCAAATGGCCTGTGAACAAAAGTGGTATGCACAAGTTATTTAGTTAAGCTTTTTTTGGCTCAAGGCCACATTTGTGAGGCATCTACTAAGAAAACTTTACTATGAACATTGATCAATGAGAGGGAGTTTATTAACCATCTCTCTCTCTCTCTCTCTCTGACTAGTAGTGGATAATGAAAAACTTGATTGATGTGTTTTGTTCCAAGAAAGAAATTGAGGGCATCAGTCATATATATATATATGTAAGGATGGGGTGGGGTGTGGTGGGGGAGGGTGAAATACAAATGCTACTTTTATACAGGGCACAGCAGAAATAACTCCCACATAATGGAGAGACATTAGCTAAATGAAGACATCATTGCATTGCTACTAATGTTTTACCATTTTATGCGACATGTTATCTGCCTTTGGACTGGGAGAGCTGTCTGCTCTTAGTTTTCTAAGGTTCCCACTAGAAGCTACTTTGCACCAAAATGCATATTTCTCAAGTGTTTATATAAATCTTTTGACAGGTCAGATTAGATGCCCAAGTAATACGTGTAAAAATCAGTATAATTTTCCCCCTTAAGTAAAACACACAGATTTTCATCATTTTAAGTTACATAATGAAAATTCTCATTTTTCTGTTTTTTTTTTTTTTTTTTTTATTATTTTACTATGAAAAAATACAAAGACTTACACCAAATGCTATATATTTTCATTATTCATTAGCTGAAATCATTCCACTTTGTAAATTCCAAACAAATCAAACTTTAATCTTGTAGAACAGTCATATACAATATGCATTTTGCACATATACGGACAACTTTTCTACTATTTTCACATTGTTGTTATCTCAACTGTAAAATGCATATCAAAAGTATCTGCACACATAATTGACATTATACATCAGAATATCTGTAATAAACAATGAATTTTTATGAACAAATAATTTATAATGAGTGAATGGATGAAGGCAAGAGAGAGAGATAGAGTGAGAGAGAGATCAATGGAAAGAAAAAGAATGTTTCACACCAAAACTCTTGAAAACAAACTCACCAATGGCAACTGTAAAAAAAGGAAAATGAGATTGTTTCTGTGAATAATAGTTGATTAAACAACCCATTAAATTTTTTTGTCTTTATCAACCAATCAGAATAAATATTCGTAGCCTTTGCTTTTGTGCTAAATGGTCAAGTTGATGTCATCCTTCTCATTTGAAATCTTCTATTAATGGTCTCCCTTTCAGTTCTTTTTTATTTTGGCAAACTGTTGAAAATGGCATCGAAAGAAGAATTGGTAAAATAAGTCCATTTGATTCAACAGATAAAAATAATGATTTATTTTTTCTCTTTATCCAAGAAAAAACAAAATTAGTTTATTCAAAATTATTTTTAAAAGTGGATTAATTTTCTTTGTATAATTTAAATTTAACAACACCTTAAACTGTAGGAAAGGTATGTAAAAATCTTGTAGAATTTTATTAACATCTGCAGATATACTTCCAATTCAAATCAAATCAAAATTGTTCTTTCTTAGGGGTTTCATTATATTCACACACTGTTTTAATCCCCCCACCTACCAATTTAAAACAATTATTGAAAGGATGGATGGGAAAAGTTTTATATTGCATCTCTTGGATGATTGATTTGATTTTTCTTGACATATTGACCTCTCTAGGCCTAGTGGCATACCAACCTATCAGATGAAGAGTGCTTCAGAAAAACATAGGGGCATCTTAATTATTTTTATATATAAAAACACTGCACATCCAAGTGCAATGTGCGATGTTTCTCGGAATAAGAAATCAGAGAGCCGAGTTTGAATTTCAGTTGAAATTCATTGCATTCACTTACGCACAAATACCCTTGGGAAAGGTATTAATCCATCTCTACCTTCTAGCTATGGATCAAATAATAGAACAGATTGAGTTCTATAGCCTTGGTTGGCAACCAGTCTACTGCATAAAGTAATGACAATCTACTATGGAAAAATTTTCTGCCCAGTCAGTCATGTCTCTTTCAAGACAAGATCGCCGGTGTGTATATCACCTATGGCACTTAACTGACTGATATAAAAAAAATGTTCTCATTTCTTCTTAATTTTAGATAATTTTTTTCCACTCTCAATTATGGATATTCGAATTTTATATGGTGTAATCATTACAATTGAAATTTGTATTAAAAACTTGTTAAATGTGAATGCTTTAAATGAAACTTTTTTCACTTGTTTCTTCATTTTTCTATTTATTACCCCCATTTCAGTCTGTACACTATCTTTGTAAAAAAAATAAAAAATAATAAAAACCTTCAAAAAGGAGATGAGACCAATATTTTCCTCACTTTTAACAAAGAGTGGAATACAAAATGATTCATTTCAGAATTTGAAACTTTACTAGGTAGGCCAAAGAATGCCATCTATATGATAATGATAAAAATGGATTAAGATACTAGCTTAAATAATTCAATGAACATCCAGAATGATATTCATACAATATTTATATAAAAATAATTAATTGGTCCTGAAACTAGATATATGTTCTTTAGTGTAGGTATATATATTTTCTTATCATTTTACCCTAAGTAAGGTGATAAAGTCACTAAGATGTAAGTGGTTACCAATTGTGAGAGAATATGAAGAAAAATACACTGAAGGAGAGATAACAAAAAAAAAAAAAAAAAAAAAGGGTAAGAATTAAAAAGAGAAAAGATAATAATCTACATTGCACTTAAATTTTTTGAAGATCAAAGTTGATTGGAAAGCAAGAAGCTGAAAGAGAGTTTCATAAGCTAGATGTGCAAGAGAAGAAAGTCAGCATAGAACTTATGATTAAATCTAGACATTTCAACTGTAAAATGAGATCTTGCTAATCTAGTACAGTACTGTGCTTATATTCATAGGTACCATAAAGTTCACCAGAACAATTACCATGAAAGTATTTATAGAAAAGTTTCAGTTTTGTTTAACAGCAGATCAATCTGTGGGTTATTTAATGCCAAAAAGGTGGGGTTCTAAGGCTTTTTTTTTTAAAAATGTTCGGTTATAGTGAGAAGGTTGATTTAGTCAGATTTTGATGAAAAATGTTAATTTTTTTTTTATTTTAGAAAACTGAACATGTCTTCTAGTTTTGTATTCAAAAATGTATAGCCGGCAATAATTTTTTTCCCTTCAAAAATGTATTATGGAAATAATTTTTTTCCTTCAAAAATGAAGTTATTATAAAAGTCTATTTTTATTTATATATTTCTATAAAAGCCTATTTTTATACTTTCATTGTGTTTTGATCTCAGTTTTTTCCCCCCATAGCTGGGACCCTAACAGGTGTTACCACTTCGGGTTAGAGTGGACCTGGAAACAGCAGTTAAGTGGTTCCATGCTCCTCACAACCTCCTAATCAGAGGTCTTGCTGCCAGATGCAGTTTACTGTCATACCCAGGACTTATTTATAGAAAAGGAAAGCTACATTATGGCAGTGGTAAAATGTATGAATCTGAGATGCCAGGCATCAAGAATATCTAAATATATAGCAGGGAACGCTAGACCATATGTGGTAACAATATTTAAAGCAATGATGAATGGCAGACTTATAAATACGTAAGATACATTTTGACAAGAAACATTGTCTAGCATGACACAGTGAACCAACTAACCTTACGAAAGACCTAGCAATTAATTCAATATCACCTTAGAAGAAAAAGTACATAAAAGTCCAATTTATCAAGTAGATGCAATAAGAGATTAGCAACAAAACATTACAAAAAAAAAAAAATGATATTATATTGTAATAAATATTATGTAACTGAGAAAAGATTCACTATTACTGTAAAATTAATTGGAGCAGATAGTTTAGACTATCACCCAGTTCACACTCCACCCACGTCTATTGAACAGGTGTAGAGGCTCATCCCTTGTTCCCTGTTTAGGCTGTGGTTTCTGGCTTTCTCTTTTCCAATCTTTTCACTCTTAGGTAGCCCCCTGCACATCAGTGGCATTACCGCCTTGCTTGGAGTGATATGATTTAAAAAAAAAAAAAAAAAAAAAAAAAAAAAAAAAAAACCTAAGCAACCTTGACATAGGGTTTTTTTTCTTCTTTATGTAAGCCAAAAATTTTCCCTTTTTAATTTAAAAAAGAATACACTTTACAGCTTTTAGTTTGGCATATATTCTATCATTCTTTTATCGAGGAACAATTACAAATTAGGAATTGTTTACTTTTCGGTTTAACTGCAGATGACTGAAACCATAGCAAACAAAACTGCAAATAAGTTAGTGGGGGTGTAATGTACATACAACTTGAACTTAAACCATACTGCAGACATCAGGGAATTATTCAGAATCTACTCCTTTAGCACAATATTATGGTGCTATCTGGGGAATAGATCCCTAAGCAATAGTTTTTGGCTTCTTTTTTGCCCAAGAGGCATGACAAAAAGAATATAAAGAGGGAAGAAAGGGTGCGGATAAACAAACAATACATTGGCAATAGGCAGATAATAATTAGGGATTTTGATTATTTTTAGTAATCACTGATGATATCTTCAATTAAGAACTACAGTCCCAGAATTGGGAGTGGTCGAGATGATGAAATACGAATTTAAATTTGTCTGAAAGAAATTCTCATTGGCCATTAGATTATTCCCTTGTCCATTGAGTTTGTAAACAGTTTGTAAACAATCTGATTATCTGTCAGATGGAGAAAGAGCTTTGCAATAAAGTTAATGAAAGGTCATTCTGATGTTCTTCATGATAGGCTAATGACCGTGCAGATAATGAAGACAGTGAAACAGCATTAAAAACTAGGTGATAGCTTAGTGGTTAGAATACTGAAATTGGTATCATTTTATTGGTGAATTAATTATTAGTTTATATATATATATATATATATACACATAAGAGAGTGTAATGTTCTCAGCCTAACCAAGAGAGGGTTCCTTGAATAACTTGTTGGTTCCAATTATGTACCAAATAAATTCTTTTGACACAAAATAAATAAAACATAAATGTACAACTGCTGAAGAAGATCACGAATGTTTCATGTTTGTAAAATCATTCAGTCGTGTCAGCAACTCATGATTAACCAGAACATGGTTGATAGGCCATATGAGATGCCATCTTATAAAATGTAAAAATCTTTTACATAATATAAAAAGAGACAATTTTATCTTTAGTAAGTTTGATGAAATTATGTTTTTCTGTATAAAAATATTAAAAAAAATAAATAAAAACAAAAAAGCAATGAGCAAATTTGAAAAATCTGAGAATATTTCATTGTTTTAGAATTCTGAAGCAAAAGATCAAATCCCAAACCTCAAAATTTTGAACCATAGAAAAGATCAAATCCCAAACCTCAAAATTTTGAACCATAGAAAAGATCAAATTTCAAACATCAGAAAAATGTCAAAAAACAAAACAAATAATAGTGAACATTTGTCATTTGTCCAACAAAAAGTCATTTTTGCACAAATATGTATTCTCAATTTTTTGTCATTCTAAGAATCTAAGCTCGTATAAAACTGAATATTTTTTCTAATCAAAACTGAAATCAATTCTTTTATGATTGAATACACAATTAATTCAAAGGTAATAAAAACCAATGAAAATATTTTCCTGACTGCATAATGTTGTGAATTTATTTGATAAAAAAAGATAAAAAAATACCTTAACTCTTTAAGTAAGAAAATCATAATGAAAGAAAGTTTATTATGGAATTTACTTTTGTAGATTTGGCTGATTTATGTGTATTATATGCATAAAAAGGAGCATATATTTTGCCTCTATATTTTTTATGCTTCTTTATGCATATTTTTAATATATATATATAAAAAGGGGCATTTTTTTTGCTTCTAGATTTTTTAATGCTACCTTGTGTGTATTAAATGCATAAAAAGGAGCATTTTGTTTTTGCACCTAAAATGTTTATGTTCTTATGCAAATAACCAGAATAAATAAAAATATAGTGCTTGATAATTAGTATTTTTCCTCAATTCAGTATAAAGAAAAACCTCAAATTTCATTCAAATATAAATCAGCAATTTCTTTTGACATTTTTTTTTAAAACTACAATGCAATTTTCCAACTTAGAAAGACATTCAAAGTCAAATTTTTAGCTATTATACGGATCATAGGGAAATAATATCAATCTAAATCTAAACTTATTTATAAATGGAACTGTGTGTGTGTGTGTCCATTACCTATAGACTCCAAAATGGCTGAACCAATTTTCTTGAAAATTTACACAGTTGTACTATAAGCATCTGCGAGTGTTCTTAGCTAGGTTTTGTATCAAGGTACCCCCGATAAATATCGAAAATTGAAAAAAACGGGTTATAGAAGGAGTGGTCGGATTTTAATCAAATTTGATACACTTATAGACAAAGACATAAGAAACGGTATTCAGAAGTTTCAAGGTTGCAGTTCTTACAATAGTGCAGAAAATTGATTTGTATATATAATATATATATATATAAGGCAAGGTGTGTGTGTGTGTGTGTGTGTGTGTGTGTGTGTACGCCTGTTTTTCGGTCTGTATGTCCTTTATACAAATCCACAATTTTTATCCGATTCTCACCAAACTTCACACAAATATTCTTTATCCTGTGTCCGAGCTCCAGGACCATGGATTAGTTTTAAAGCTTTCATTACACCCAAGAAACGCCGGGCTATACTGCTAGTTTAACTAATAAAATCAGAGGGAAAATTATTAACTTATGAGGAGGTTCTGAAAAGTTCTTAGCAATGCCTGCTTTACAAAATCTGACCAAATTATCAGATTTTTTAGAAAATAATTCTTTGGTTAGGATTTCTTCAAATGCCACAATTAAAATAGATTTGTCTTGTTCTATTAAATGTAAATTCAAGATGCAGAGTTTAATTATACTAAAATTTAAATTTTAGTCCAGATGAAAAACCAATGGGTATTGCGGATAGTCAACTGTTTCAAGAAAGATTCTTTAAAAAAAAGAAATGATACTCTATGTAAGCTTATGTGATAAGTTACAATGTCAGTGGATGGAATTGAACCATGAAATTGCTCAATTCCTTTCTGTTATATCCTTGAAAAGGATAACGATATACAGATTGTTGAAAGATCAACCAACACGATAGCAGATGGAAAAGAAGAAAGACTTATTGCAATAGAGAATAGAATAAGTGGATACACAGATATTACTAATCCCTGAAGCAAGACACCAGCGAATGCTGTGCTTACTATTATATAACTCTCTTTATTAATTAGTCCACACAGGGAAAAAGGGGGGGTGTTATTTATTACAACATTTTCTTAACTCATTTGTTAAATTTTTTTAAAGCCAATTCTAAGTAATCAATTCTTTGGTCTGCAGCAGAAAAACACAAAACCAAGAAGAAAAAAAAAAAAAGAAGAGAGAGAGAGAAATACTATAACTTTTTCTATAAATTTGTAAATTTAAATGATTTTTATTTGATATTTTCAGGTTTGAGTTTTTTTTTTTAATAGGTCCAATATTCTTTTTCTTCCATAAAAATAAATTCAGCTTGTAAAAGTCATGTAACAAAATTTCAATTTCCTCATCAGACGTGAAAAACAAATATACTTCTTAAAAACAGCATCAAGCCATAAATCTCTTTTTACAGGATTTCTTATTTTGTGAGAGAAAACCACTTTTGTGCGTCTTGTTGATATGAATAAACCTGAAAATATATAACTAAATTGTCCGGCCATTTTTAATCGAGATCAGTTTCCCAGATGACAACTTCCTTTCTTTTAATTCAAAGGGAAATTGCCAGAAGAATAAACAAAATATTCATTTTATTCAACATTACCTTCAGCCTTGTTTTCATGTTTCTTAACTAAATGCACACAATAACAGAAATTAAGATTTTTATTTTTAACTTTCAAAAGATGATCTTTTGTAAATTCTCAAGACATGCAATTCTGATTTATTTGCCTTTCAATTCGTTTTAAGTAATCGAGGTTCTTTTTTAAACTGTTTTGTTCATAATTAACAAAAATAATTACCAAACCTTAGCAAACAAAAAGCGAAAAATTAAAATTAAAAAAAAATACTTGAAGGATTTTTTAGTATTTCAAATGAAAAATCTTCATTAAGAAAGAAATATAGTGTGAAGAAAAGTAAGTTTGGTTTGAAGAAGAGAAAACAATCTGTGTCTGTCTCATGGCGGAGATATTTTCATGTGAGGCTGACTTTCAAAACCAGGTAAAAAGCATTAACTTTCTATACTGATTTTCAAGGTCAATAGCCTCTCCACACTTTGTATGATTGGTGCTCCACAGTCTTGCCTGATTTGGCACCGTGCTATAGTAAAGCAAGTATAATAATTACCGTAACAGGAGGAAAATCTAAATTTACAGTAAAATTTAATTTTAACCAAAGAACAAAATTTGGAATATGGTTCATTAAAAAAATAGTGTGGAGCACCTAGTGAGGATCCACCTCACTACTAAGTCATAACTGATTTAGAGACAAGCTTGTTAACCATTACACCATGTGAAAGTGCCCATGTATGCATTGAATATATAATATTAATGGAAAGAGAAACAAGTAGATGGACTGACACATATACACCCAACAAGGTAATATTTAAATTATAAAGAAACAATTTTTTTTTTTTTTATAATCATCTCACCTCCAAGCAAGGCATTTTACTGCCACTGTTTTGCAGGGGGTTACATAGTAGGAAAGTTATGAGAAAGAGTGACAGGTTATAGGGAGTGTCAGGAAGTGGGTAAGAGAAGGATGATAATAATGATGAGAGTGGAGTGGATGGAGAAAGGAGCATGAGAGAAAGGATGCAGGTTAGTGAGATAGGAGATGACTATTGACTTTACATTTAAATTCTTGGAGATTGTAGCTATCTGGGAAGCAAGTAAATGAAAGAGAATTCCACAGGCAGGAAGTGCAAGAAAATAAGCTGCTGGAGTAGAATTTGCGTTTACATTTTATTGGTTTCACAGTAAAAGGGTGAGACCTAGTTGCTAATCTTGTGGCTCGAGGAAATTCATTTACGCTCTCACACCCTGATTGAACATTCTGGAAGAATGGTAGACTTTGAAAAAACAGTAGCTACTCTAGCATCTATGCATCATTTATTCAGTAATGAATTAGAACACTCTTAGCTATTGGCATGTGTATACATGATATATCACACACTAGAAGTCTGCCTCCTTCTACCAAGCACCCACAGGTCAGAGGTAGAATTGCCGACTGACACCAATTTGGTCGGGCTTCAATCCTGGGTAAAAAAGCAATCGGATGTCTAACTGTACTGATGAGCTGTGATACAGCAAAACAGATCTCTCTCTCTCTATGTATATATATATATATATATATATATATATATATATATATCTCATTAGATAAAAACTAGAAGAAATAGCTTCAAAAACAAATCCATCATCTCTTAGAGTCGGGATGGGGTAATCTCAACATCCCCAGAGCAAATGAAACCGGCAAGGCATTGCACTATTTTGCCTTCAATGTCACTATGCACTACAATTCTAAGATTGGTGGGTAGTGGTGACACTGTTATACAAATTGCACTAATTGAATACAGTGAGTGATGATTCTATAAGGAACATGCTGACATACTCATGCACTTACTGGTCTTTGTTTACATTTGTCATTAAACCAGTCAGCAAAATCGGAATTTTTTTTAGTCATTTTTGAAATATCATAAAAAGTAACAATTTAGTTTAGTTTTTATGGACATTTATATTAAATTATTTCTAGTTCACTTTGTGTAATATGTACACTACTGGCTATAATTATTAGGTCACCCCAATGTTTCAAAAATTATGTATTTCATACTATTTTTTAGTATTTATTGCCCAGTAAGTAAATGCAAATGAAAATATAATGGTTCTTTTATTAGTATTGCACAATAACATGTGCATCAAATGAATTTATAAATATTTAATAATTACCTATATTGCAGTTTCATCAATGAAAGAATGAAGAAAATTTAGGATGATTCAGACGAGTTCATCTTTGCTTCCTTGCCTTGTAAAATTTTGCAAAGTAATAATAACAAAAGAACTATTTTATTTACATTTAGAAGTATCCACTTGGCAATAAATACTAAAAATAGTATGAAATACATCATTTTCTTTTTTTAAAAAAAAAAAAAAACTGGGGTGGCCTAATAATTATGGCTGATAGTGGAGATCAGTCAGATACCCCTTTCATATCTTTTATACATAACCCCAAAACATACATTTGAAAATACAAAAAATAATATAATTCACATATTGCTCATTGGTATAGTAAACTTTAACAATAATATCAATGATAACAGGATTTTTTTTTCAAAATATTTTTTTTGAGGTTTTGGTTTTAATTACAAGAAAGTAACAAAATTGTAAAAAAAAATAAAAGTTAACTAAAGCTGGTCTGTTATTTTATATCATCCAATGAATTTTAATTATGTCACAATTGTTGACAATTGAAACTGTAATAAAAAAACTCTTCCAGAAATAAAGATATTATAAAAATATAGAATTAAAAAAATTGTTAATTTCATGATTGGAATTTGCAAAAGTATTAACATTTTACTTAAAATATAAGAAAAAAAAATCCATGTTTTCAGCCAGCATTTGTTAATTTTCAACACAGCTCAAAGTAAAAATGGCTACTGAGTCAACTTTCCTTATATATATTTAAAATTTACAATGAGCACATTAAGTAGTTGAAATATGGATGGCCAAAAATGTCAGTACCTGATATTACCCATAATGGCAAAACTATATTTCCAGTATTAAAACATTGCCATACTGACAGGCAATACAAGATCTGATAAAAAACAAAGTATGGGGGACTGTTGCTATGGTAACAGGGTTAAAGTATGCAGCTTGGTACAGACTGACCTTTTGAACTCTTTTTGTGCATATGAACTAATAATAATGTTCTCCCTCACTTCCATTCTTTATTTTAGTGTTTAGAAGAAATGCGTGCAGAATGGGGGTCATTTGACTACACCATACCACAAGGGCTTTCATCAGTGACCATAGTTTGTGCAGCAGTTTTTGGCCAAGTACAACATTCTCCAGGTTTGACAAAATATTCATAATCCCTAAATCCCACTCATTGTGATGTTTACCTCTTTAAAAACCAAATCCCACATGAAAGGAACATGAAATCCAAGAGAATGCAATGAGGCAGCTGCTCAATATCCCAAATAAAGGAGTTCCAGGAATACTTCCATCAATGGAAAGGATGCAAGAGAAAGCATGTGATTTAAGAATGGGAATATTTCAAAGGAGATTAAATGCAGAATTGATATGTATTGTAATTTTCTTTTTATAGCACCAATCCCAAGACTTTTTGATCAAACCTAATGACCACTTGAAGTGGATAATTTCAATACTAAAAAACACTAAAAGTGTTATATCTGCATAATGTGCTGAAAAGTTCTTGTCTCCATTATTTTATTACTGGTGCAAGTAGTTATGGAAATGTGGTTTATCCAAGTGCTTCTTCAACTATACTCTTCTTTGTCAAGTATTGTGACATGCCTGGAATTTGACATTATATAAATAAGATCTTTAAGGAACAACATTTGTATAAACGCTCTAAAATAATTGTTTTTATTTTACAGAGCATGGCATTGAGCCTAGTCAGTATCTAGGTGGGCAACCATTTAGAAATACCTGGAGCTGTAGGCTTTGCTGTGTGAGTGGTGTAATGTATAACAGTCCAGAATTAGAAATCAGAGAGCTGAGTTTCAATACTAGTCAGGTTCGTTATATTCACTTATGCTCAAAATCCACCTCTTTTCCCCTCACAATTATGGGTTAATTAGTAACATTTGCATAAGTAAATCATTATTGCCAAAACTTCTTATAATCTAAAAAATATATTTTCTGGTTTTAAATAACCTGCAAAAAACAAAGACCCCCCCCCCCAAAAAAAAACCAATCAATCAATCAATTTACAATAAAGCAAAGACTTGAGTTAAACTATATGGCATCCAGAAGCGGCATCACACATGGAATGAGAATTATATACCCCAGTGATTGAAATAATAGGTTCGATTCAACATTTCTAGCTCCTGAAGAAGGCCAGAGTGTACAACAGCTGAAATGTCATAAACATGGCAATAAAGACGAGAACAACAGTCTGAACAATGTAAATAATGCAAATAATACCACATCTCAGAAGTATAGACAACCACAATAAAGTAGTTTTTTTTTCTAAATAGTGTTGCATTTTCCATTGAGAAAATCTGTTGGCAACTGAGCAACAAAAAGGCTTTGATATACAGCTAATAGAAATTGAATTTGTCAGGCAAGATATCTTTTTCAATATCAGAACCACAATTCTTTGCCCTGTTCCTGAAAATAATAAAAAAACCTGACAAGCTAAAAGACAAGAGGAACAAACTGCAGTGATTGTTTTCTACTTCATGACCCTTTCCCATGTCTCTGATGAGCGCCTGGCCACCAATGATATTCGTCTTGGCTGAATATTGATTTCACGATTGAATATTCTGGCAAGAATCAAAGAGAAATGGTTGGAATGATTGAATGAAGAATGCAAGCCAGTGAGATGGGTTGGAAGGACAAATACGATCAGTAAGTTCTCATTCTGGGAGGCTTAGTGGCATAAACCATTTCTGGTGTGGCCCCTGTAAACACACCACCCTCATAACACTCACCTTTTAAAAGGACCAAATATGACAAGAAACAAAAAATAATCACAAAAGAGAATGAGGTGAGATCAAAACAAAAGAAAATAATCAGTTTAGGAAGAGAGAAGAAAGGAACACAAAAAGACAGATGAGGACAAGAGGGATGGATAAAGTGAGAGAAACAGTGAAAAAGAACAAAAGAAGGAAACAGAATAAAGGGTGGGCGTAGGTGATATTCAGTTTGATAGCAAAAATGGCAGCTTATCATTTTAGGAAAGGCCAAAATCAAATGCCATTGGCGCATGGAAAGTATTTAATGGGATGAAATAAAGGCAGAATTTGAAGAAATGGAGTTGTGTGTGCATGAGAGAGTGAGAGAAAGAGAGAGAGAGAGATGGATGGATTATCAAAGGAAAACATGCAGATGCATTTGGTTTGAAGTGACATGTGAGAGTAAATATAAAAACAATTAAGGAAGGAAAACAGAGTGTAGATTGTGAAAGAGAATGATGAATGGAGGTGACATCAAGAGAGGGAGGGAGACAGGAGAAGCATTGGCTGATAGAGGTGAAGTAGGGAAGAATCGAGAGAGAGAGAGAGAGAGAGAGAGAGAGAAGTATCAGGTGGGAGAGATAGAGAAGTATCAGGTGGGAGAGATAGAGAAGAAAGGTGTTAGATGAGAGAGAGAGAGAAAAAAAACAGACAGACAAGGCAAGGAATCGTCAAATGAAAGAGATGGGCAGCTAGATGTAAGGAGAGACATCAAGTTAGAGAGAAAGACAGAGAGGTGTCGACTGAATGACAGACAGGAAAAGACAGGCATCGCTTGACAGACAGACAGGTGGAGACGTGCCGCTTGACAGACAGACAGGTGGAGACGTGTCGCTGACAGACAGACAGGTGGAGACGTGCCGCTTGACAGACAGACAGGTGGTGACGTGCCGCTTGACAGACAGACAGGTGGAGACGTGCCGCTTGACAGACAGACAGGTGGAGACGTGCCGCTTGACAGACAGACAGGTGGAGACGTGCCGCTTGACAGACAGACAGGTGGAGACGTGCCGCTGGACAGACAGACAGGTGGAGACGGCCGCCTTGGACAGACAGACAGGTGGAGACGTGCCGCTGACAGACAGACAGAGACGTGCCGCTGACAGACAGACAGGCAGAGACGTGCCGCTAAGACAGACAGACAGGTGGAGACGTGCCGCTTGACAGACAGACAGGTGGAGACGTGCCGCTTGACAGACAGACAGGTGGAGACGTGCCGCTGACAGACAGACAGAGACGGTCGCTGGACAGACAGACAGGTGGAGACGTGCCGCTTGGACAGACAGACAGGTGGAGACGTGCCGCTTGGACAGACAGGTGGAGACGTGCCGCTTGACAGACAGACAGGTGGAGACGTGCCGCTTGACAGACAGACAGGTGGAGACGCTTGGACAGACAGACAGAGACGGCCGCTGACAGACAGACAGAGACGGCCGCTTGACAGACAGACAGGCAGAGACGTGCCGCTTGACAGACAGACAGGTGGAGACGTGCCGCTTGACAGACAGACAGGTGGAGACGTGCCGCTTGACAGACAGACAGGCAGAGACGTGCCGACGGACAGACAGACAGGCAGAGACGCAAGCCGCTGACAGACAGACAGGTGGAGACGGCCGCTTGACAGACAGACAGGCAGAGACGCGCTGACAGACAGACAGGTGGAGACGGCCGCTGACAGACAGACAGGCAGAGACGCGCTTGACAGACAGACAGGTGGAGACGTGCCGCTTGACAGACAGACAGGTGGAGACGTGCCTGCTTGACAGACAGACAGGTGGAGACGTGCCGCTTGACAGACAGACAGGTGGAGACGTGCCGCTTGACAGACAGACAGGTGGAGACGTGCCGCTTGACAGACAGACAGGTGGAGACGTGCCGCTTGACAGACAGACAGGTGGAGACGTGCCGCTTGACAGACAGACAGACAGACGGGTGGAGACGTGCCGACAGACAGACAGACAGACAGACAGACGGGTGGAGACGTGCCACTTGACAGACAGACAGACAGACAGGCGGGTGGAGACGTGCCGCTTGACAGACAGACAGACAGACAGGTGGAGATGTGCCGCTTGACAGAAAGGCGGGTGGAGACGTGCCGCTTGACAGACAGACAGACAGGCGGGTGGAGACGTGCCGCTTGACAGACAGACAGACAGGCGGGTGGAGACGTGCCGCTTGACAGACAGACAGACAGACAGACAGGCGGGTGTAGACGTGCCGCTTGACAGACAGACAGACAGACAGACAGACCGGCGGGTGGAGATGTGCCGCTTGACAGACAGATATGCAGTGGTTGCAAGACAGATATGCAGTGGTTGCAAGACAGATATGCAGTGGTTGCAAGACAGACAGATGGAAATCTATTGGTTGAGACAGTGTCAGTCAGTTGAGTGCCACACATGATATATGCTTCGGGCAATCATGTCTCAAAAGAGACATGACTAACTGGGCAGAAGATTATCCCACAGAAGGTTGCCATTGCTTTCTGCAGTAGACTGGTTTCCAGCCAAGGCTATAGAACCCAATCTGTCCTATTATTTAACCCATAACTGGAGGGAAGAGGCAGATTGATACCTTTCCCAAGGTTATTTGTGTGTAAGTGAATGCAAGGAATTCAACTGGAATTTGAACTCGGCACCCCAATTTGTCATTCCAAGCCAATATCCACTGCACCACAAATACACATCCGTGAGTGAAATAGTATGAGATGAACATTTGCAGAAATTTAAAAAAAAAAAAAAAGAAAGAAAAGAAGAGTATTTTGCAGAAAACAGTTAAAAAGACAAAAATAATAAAATGAGAGAAAGAACTTCTGTTCGTTATACACAAAATTTTAATGATTTTTCTTTGAGCAGCTTTTTACATTTTAGTTTTATTTCTGTTATAGAAAAATTCATGGTAACAACAAAGAATTTACTAAACGCCATTTTGTTTTTTTTTTAACATCAAAATCTAAAACTATCACAATAATAAACCAACTAAAGAGAATTCATTCAATCAGACAGGAGTTGTCTCTGTTGGCATTAAAAACTCATTATGCATCTTCTGCTGAGTGATCTGTTTCATACTTACCAAAAGATCCTAATCTAGATTTGTCATGATTTGATAATGAAACTGGTAACTTTAACTATTTGTGAGAAACAGCATCTTGACTGTAAGCCCCCAAACATGTTTGAGCCACATATTTGGGGGCTCACAATTACTTGTAATCACTTAATAAGCTGCTGGACTACAAGCCACTGATGCTGAAACTGATCCTTACGGGGAGTTTTAAAAATAGGTACGAGTTCCAAATTTCACTTATTCTAATCAATATTATTTTGAATTTATTTGAAGGACTGCTATACAGCACAAGTAAACAAAGCAATTATGATAATGAATTTATTAATTCATTGTGGCCCAAATTACTTTTAAAAGATCCCCCCCCCATTTTTTAAGAACCTTACAAATTTTGGTTAAAAAGTGTTTTTTCTAGTGTCAACGTAGGACGATAAATTTCTATGGAAAATTTAAGTATCTTTTTGTGGAGAAAAACATTGATTTGGAAATTCCTGTAAAACCAGATAATTGGCGTTTAATTGAATTTTTAAGACTTATTCTCATTATGACATTATTTTTAAAAAAATTTTTTATTTGTTAAAATTCTTTTTTTAATTTTATGAAATTTTGAGAAATTCTTATTTGTAGCTCTGAATATTCATATTAATTATAAGGAGAATTTCTCAGAGAATTTAAATCATCAAATATCTTTGATCAAACTGGTCCCTAATTAGGGAAATTCTACTCTGAATAAGTAGAAAAGCTTCTAATGGCTTTTATGAATAAGATATATTATGGTCACACAAAAAAACATTTTTGGAATGAATAATGAATAATGAATTTTTGCAAGAATATTTTTTTTTTAAACAAATTTTAATTAGAATAATTTTAAAACTTAAGCATGGCTTTTTATTTGGAGATGTCTATATCTAAGTTCATGAGATTTTCAATAATCCTTTACACCTAATGTATTTTAAATGCCATTTACGATGGGGTGGAGGAGAAAAAAAAATGCTCCACCAGTACATAAAGAATTGCAATTCTTTACAGAACTTAATAACTATCATTATTAAGTAATATTTTCTGGGGGATGGGGAGGGGGGCAGACTTCAGGTTTATAGATTAGTACCACGTTTTTTATGAATGAAACAAATTTGCCATATTAATATTGATCAGAATTTAACCTAACACAATATAGAGAAAGTGGGTAGAAGAAACTTACACAGCAAGTGATCAGAGCTTTGATCACAGTTTCAAATTCTTGTGGATTTCAAAAATTGATACAGAGCAGGTGCAACAGTTATTGGTACAGAAAACAAAATCAGCATGCAGGGTTCAATTTTTAGTCAATCTGCATTCACTTTATATTAAAACCCGCAGAAGAGGCATAATTCCATCTTCTTCCAGTTAGAGGTTAAATAACAGGGTAGACTGGACTCTTGCTAGGAGAAAGAAAACTGAATTCAAAACCAGCCTGGAGAGGCACAGGCACTATCTATCTTGCCCTAGACACACCACTGTTGCTATTATTGCAGTACATGGTGACCCTATAAACTTAGTAGAAAATGCATTAACTACATAAATCAATAAATCAATAGCCTAATGATTAAAACAACGACAAGCATTTATTAACACAAAATTAACACAATTTTTGTGAAATTTACTTAACTAGGCCAAGCTACAGATTTATTAATATACTCAGACATCTCCACCTGAGGCAGATAACACTTATTTAACTCAGTTTGAATTAGTCTGGCCCAAGGCTACAAGTTTAAGTGCACCTAATAAGGGTTGAATTTAACAACAACTTGCAAGTTTAAGTCACTTAACTGATATATCCCAGAAAGGGATATATATATCATTCGAGATAGTTAAGTGGTTTAGGCAAATGCGACCGGGCAGGACAATCTAGTATGTAGACGTAATGAACGGTACTCGTCGTATACAGTATCCTGAGAAGTAGGCGTAGTCAATAGACATAGACCAGTAGACCTCTAGTGGTAGACCTGTAGACCTCTATGCGTCTTCACTTCCATCTATTTATGGCTGACACCAGCCAATCACATTATTGTAAGGGGGAACCAAGGTGTATGCATAGTCATTACATCACTAACCATCACAGGGCACACTCATTATTTGATCAGTTTCATATAAGAAGAAACAATAAGAAATTTCATATAACAAGGCATAAACATATGGCACGTGATGAACAATTCACTACAGCCATACAAGTCTGAGAGGTCATTTTGCTAACTGTTGGTCTATGGCAAAGTAATCAATTTACTACACCTAGCAGAGTCTACCAGGAGTATTCCAACTAAATAGCATCCAGTGAAGACTGAAATTATTAATCACGCTATGATTATCTGTTTTTAAGCCATTACTCAACATTACGCATGAATGTATTTTCGCCTTTTGCTACTTCCCTCTCAAACAATATTTATGCGCATTTCTTTTTTGCAGAACTCTATACCATGTAAAATTAAATAAAAGAAAATGGAAAACATGTATGATAAATGCATGTCGTTTTGAACATTGAAAATCACATATTTCTGAGTTAAGAACAGAGACATACACATGTAAAAATTCGTTAGAAATGTGAACTGTATATATATTTTTTTTTGTTTTTCTTTAATCCTAAGGGGAAGAGTAGGAAGGTAAATTCCAAGAACCAGATCCTAATTAATAGTGAAAAAAATTTTATTAAAATTTATTTAATGTTAATAAACTTTTTAATTTTCTCATCTATATATATATATAAAGGAACAAGAAAATAATTACATTATTCAAAATATTAATTTAAAACAGTGCTCAATATAAAAATAGAGCAATGAATATTTATTATTAATTTTTACTTTAAAACATGTACAAACTACTAAAAATTGTACATTTTGTTTCGACATTGAAAGAACAATGTTTCACCACGTAGTTAACAATGATGTTAATAATGATTCTACCATCATTATTAACTACCTAATGAGACATTATTCTTTCAATGTCAAAACAAAACGTACATTTTTGTAGTAACTTGTAGTTTGTACATGTTTTAAAGTATATTTTATAATATATATTATAAATTATACAGGGATAAATAGGGATTGCTGCATGAATACATAATTTTATATATATATATATATATATATATATATATATACACCAAGTGCCCGTAGCTCAGAGGTAGAATCGCCAACTGACACCAATTCGGTCGGGTTTCAATCCTGGGTAAAAAGCAATCGGCTGTCTAACCGCACTGATGTGCTGTGATACAGTGAAACAGATCTGTCTGCTGATGACTATATATATATATATATATATATATATATATATATATATATATATATTGTTTAATTACTTAATTTTTGGTCATAATAAAATTAGACCAGTGCACATTTGTATTAAAAAGTGTTCAATACAATTATATTATAGAACTTTTGAGTATTTTCCATTCGTAAACGAGTTACTACATAACCTAGGTTTCTACCATGAGTGACGCCTTCAGGCGATTTGCAATAACTGATTTTACCATTTTTTTTTTTTTTAAAGAATGCTCATGTAACGGCGGTTTTTTTCTTAACACTCACGTGGCAGGGAATTTTTGAATGAATAATTTTTTAGATTACAAGAAATTATAAGATTTTCATTCATAATTATTATTCATTATAATTTCTTGTAATTTTAAAAATTGCGCGTTCAAAACTTCTCAGTTACATGAATGTTCTTATAAAAAAAAAAAGTAAGCATTAAAATCAGTTATTGCAAATCACCTGAAGACACCACTCATAGTAGAAACCTAGGTCGCATAATAATTCGTTTACAGATGGAATATATATATATATATATATATATATATATATATAGTAAATGCATGAACAAAAAGGTAAATAAACCTACGAGTTCAACAACTTAGTTACACTATATATATATATATATATATATATTGTGTATTCATGCAGCAATCCCTATTTATGCAAATTTTGTTGGCTTTTTCTTTTATCTTAATAATGTTTCTAGCCTTTTTACATGTGGATGACGTTGTGATATTTGTATTATCAACAAGTATGTTATGGATAGATAATAATAAATTAAAAAAAAAAGAGAAATGCCAACACTGAATAATAACAACTATGAACATGGCCACAGTGTACTGACTGCATTTTGAAAAAACATTCCCATAACTCTAGATGCATACTTAAAACAATCCATATATTAAAAGTGTAATAAAATGCATCCATGATTATGGCTAAAAGCATACCCGATAACGCTTGGATAAATAAAGCATTTGGACAATTTTTATATAATTTATGGATTGAAAATAAAATTATTTAAAAAAACTTAACCACTGCACCTTGTCAGTCATTTTTTTCTAAAACTTACAAACACATGTGTATATATGTTACAAATATGTATATGTGCATAACATATATACATATATACATACACACATATATATATATATATATATACACACACATACACACACACACATATATATACACACACACACACACATATAACACACACACACATATATATATATACACACACACACACACATACACACACACACACATATATATACACACACACACACACACACACACACATATATATATATATATACACACACACATATACACACACATATTCACACACACACATATATACACACATACACACGTCTGTGTGTGTGTGTGTGTGTGTGTATAAAAGAATGAATGGATATAAAATGCACCATTCTTGAGGCACAATCCATTGCATTATTGTGACAATGACAGCAGCAGCAGCAGAAAATGAAGGCATTAGTCATCCTGGGTTATGGCAGTGACAGCAGCAGCAGCAGCTTAGCACACAAGCCAGTAAGAGGTGGGCACTGGCAGATGCAACACACACACACACACACACACACTTGTTGGACACTGTGATCAATACATAATAAGAACAGTCAGATGACACTGGTCAAGTTAGTCATTGGTCTTTGTGTATACAATTCCCTCTGCTTCTGCCTGACATTCTGATCATTTGCCTTTCTTTTTCTTTTTTTAGTTACTTTGACATTTTTCTATGTGTGAATGTGTGAAGTGGGGGGGGGAAGCCCAGTGCTTAAAAGCCACACATAAAAATGATGAAGAAAAGAAAAGATAATGGCAGTTGGGAATTTCTTTGCATTGAAAAAAAAATCCATAAAGAAGCTGAGGTAAAAATCCAAGTTCACGACAGAAATGGTTTTATTATTTATAGTGGTATGGATTGTGTCGGATCAGGGAACATTAATATCTGCAAGGAGTGAACAAAACTTTTCTTTTGTTACCAATATCTAATACAAATTCTACATAAAACGAGTGAATCAATATGAGATTTATGGTACAAGCATTTGCTTCAAAACTATATCCTTTCAAGAAGAAAGTGGTCACCTCCTTCCACAACTTCCCCTTTTAAATATCTACATGCTGTTCCTGGGAAACATAGTGGAGTAGTTTCTTACTGCATCATGGTTTTGAAATCAGACTGGTTGCCTATCAAATCTACAGAACTCAGTTAACTCTGCTATTTAATCCACCGCTGGGGCAAGAAGAGATAGATTCTTTTAATTTTCAAAGTCATTAGTATTAAGCGAAAGCAGCAGCCTCAGCTACAATTTGAACTCAGCCTGCCAATTCCATTTTCCATGAAATTGGCCATTATATCACCTGTACATCCACATAGTTTGTAAATATATTCATCTCATATTTAATTTCATTCTTTTAAATTTCCAGCTTTAAGTATGCTACTTAATAAGCAAGAGACCCGACACTTTGCCTTGGGTTGATTGATAAGCGTCCAAGAGTTGTGGCAAAAGGAGACAACTCCCACATATTTTTCTAAGTTAAGTAAACTAAAGCAGCTGGTGACTGTTCACCAGTCTTCCCTGTAGCAAAAGGGCCACAAGTTCAAATCTCATTAAGAGACTAACCTATCACTGCCTGCTTTTTCTTGCAGTAGAAGCTAGATAAAGAAAGTGAAAAGAATTGACTAAACAAACTACAAGAAAACTGAATGCAAGGCCATCAGTAAAAAGAGGAGCCCAAAATGTCAACTACAAGTCGGGGATACTAAAATTAACTAAGTAGAGAAATTTAAATACCTGGGAGTGTTCTAACAGAGGACAGAAAGTGTGACATTGAGATCTGAAGGTGTATAGGCATGGCCAAGAATTCATTACAAAAGTAGAGTATTGAGAAACAAGAGAATTTTGTTGGAAACAAAGTGTACTGGCTTTTTATGTGATGTCATGAGCAAATCAATGGCAGAGCAGGGTTTGTGAGGAGTAACAAGAGAAAGGGTTTTAAGAGCTGAAAGGGATACGGAGATACAGAAGGCCATGACTGCCTACACAGAACAAGAAAGTTGTAATAAAAAGCCAGCAGAAAAACAGATTATAAATAAGTGGCTAGAATGTCAGTGTACCCACCATGAGATCTGGGTTCAAATCTCACAAGGGTCAATTTGTCTAGGAGGTGACTATGATAATGTTGGCTTTGAGAGACAATCCCAGCTGTAGCACCATTGGGAAATGCCTGAACATCACACCACAGGTTGACCCAAGCTTTGTGAGTGGAACTGGTTAGATTAAAGTGTTTGGAAGCTGTCAATGGTTTTGCTCGCACAAAGTCCAAAGTTATTGTGACTGGGGGTTCAAGTGTACAGGCCTTGTTCAAATTTGTGATCATACCAAACTGTAACTAAGGTGATCAACACAATTGCCACATAAATCACAGCATAGATGGTGAACAAAGAAAAATGTTCCTGAGTACGTGTCAACAACAGGGATTAATCAGGCACTTCAGCAGACAAAACTTCACAGAAACGAATGACTAGCCATACAGATACAGATAAAAATGACTTGACATTTTCCAATCAATCTATTTTTTCATAACACATTTCAAGATGGCCTGAACGTTGGATGATTTTGACAGATCGACTTTTATATTTACTAGTTTTCAACATCCAGTAGAAGGTGGCAAGAGAAGATTTTTTTAAACGTGCATTTTAAAATTTTTTCTGCATCTTTCAAAGAAAAAAAAGTATTTTTTTAAGTGGAAACTTGTGCAATAGTTAGTTATCCAATTCACTTACAATGTTTCTCAAAGATTTTCTAAAAAAGTCACAGTAAACATTTTCTCAGATTTTATTCATGAATGGGAACATTTTCTTTTCTTTTTTCTGTAATAGTGTTTTTTTTTGTTTTTTTAGGAAATGAGAATTTAACAAAAAAAATTGCAATCTATTTTTTTCTCCTCCTCTCCAACATTCCCCTCTCACTGTTGCTGCCTGAGGGGCCCTGTTCTGCCAACGGTTTTCATCAACAGATTAATCTTGTGTTGCCAAAGCAACAAGACACAATAAGAAATGAAAGAAAAAAGATGATTTCTTCATGAAGGAATTAAACGAGTTTCACAAAAGTGCCTGGCAGGTTGTTGTATTTTTGAAAATATCACAACTGTGCACCTGAAATGATTGATAGAATAATGCTGTATGGCAGAGATGAGAAAAAAACAAAATAGAAAAGAGAGAAAAAAGAAAGACAAAGGCAAAAAGAGCGAGGCGGGGGAAGAGAAAGAGACGAGAGGGCGGGGAAGGAAAGGAGAGAGAGAGAGAAAGAGCGAGGCGGGAAGAGAGAGAGAAAGAGACGAGGGCGGGGAAGAGGAAGAGAAAGAGACGAGGGCGGGGAAAGAGGAAGAGAAAGAGACGAGGGCGGGGAAGGAAGAAAGAGACGAGGGCGGGGAAGAGGAAGAAGGAAGCGAGGCGGGGAAGAGGAAGAGAAAGAGACGAGGCGGGGAAGAGGAAGAGAAAGAGACGAGGCGGGGAAGAGGAAGAGAAAGAGACGAGGCGGGGAAGGAAGAGAAAGAGACGGGCGGGGAAAGAGGAAGAGAAAGAGACGGGGGCGGGGAGAAGAGGAAGAGAAAGGAGCCGGCGGGGAGAGAGAGAGAAAGAGACGGGGGCGGGGAAGAGGAAGAGAAAGAGACGGGGGCGGGGAGAGAGGGAGAGAAAGAGACGAGGCGGGGAGAGAGGAAGAGAAAGAGACGAGGCGGGGAAGAGGAAGAGAAAGAGACGAGGCGGGGAAGAGGAAGAGGAAAGAATAAGTAATGGGAAGAGGAAGAGAAAGAGATAGTAGGGAAGAGGGAGGAAGAGAAAGAAGACAGAGAAGTAGGGAAGAGAGGAAGAAGAATAAGTAGGGGAAGGAAGAGAAAGAGAATAAGTAGGAAGGAAGAGAGAAAGAGACGAGTAAGGAAGAGGAAGAAAGAGAAAGAGACAGAAGTAGGAAGGAAGAGAGAAAAAGAATAAGTAAGGAAGGAAGAGAGAAAGAATAAGTAGGGAAGAGGAAGAGAAAGACAGAAATGGGAAGAGAGGAAGAGAGAGAGAGACAAAGTAGGGAAGGAGAAGGAAGGAGAAAGAGAGACAGGCGGGAAGAGGAAGAGAAAAGAGAATAGTGGGGAAGAGGAAGAGAAAGAGACGGGGTGGGGAAGGAAGGAAGAAAAAGACAGGCGGAGAGAGGAAGAGAAAGACAGAGAAGTAGGAAGAGAGAGAAAGAGACAAAGTAGGAAGGAGAGGAAGAGAAAGAGACGGGGAGAAGGAAAGAGAAAGAGACAGAGAAATCGGGAAGAGGAAGAGAAAGAATAGTAGGGAAGGAAGGAAGAGAAAGAGACGAAAGTAGGGAAGGAAGAGAAAGAAGGCAATGGGGAAGAGGAAGAGAAAGAGACGGGGCGGGAAGAGGGAGAGAAAGAATAGTAGAGGGAAGAGGAAGAGAAAGGAGACGAGGCGGGGAAGAGGAAGAGAAAGAGACGAGGCGGGGAAGAGGGAAGAGAAAGAGACGAGGGCGGGGAAGAGGAAGAGAAAGAGGCAGGGCGGGGAAGAGGAAGAGAAAGAGACGAGGCGGGGGGGAAGAGGAGAGAAAGAGACGAGGCGGGGAAGAGGAAGAGAAAGAGACGGGGGGGGGAAGAGGAAGAAAGGAAGCGAGGGCGGGGAAGGAAGAGAAAGAGACGGGGGGGGGAAGAGGAAGAGAAAGGAACGAGGGGCGGGGGAAGAGGAAGAGAAAGAGAGCGAGGCGCGGGGAAAGAGGAAGAGAAAGAGACGAGGGCGGGGAAGAGGGGAAGAGAAAAGAGAGACGAGGCGGGGAAGGAAGAGAAAGAGACGAGGCGGGGAAGAGGAAGAGAAAGAGACGAGGGGGCGGGGAAAGAGGGAAAAAAGGGACATGGTGAGGAAGAGAAACTACATAGGAGGGAGTGAAGGTTAGAGAAAAGAAAAAAAGATGAGATACGAGAGCATAAGATGGAGGAAAGAAAAGAAATAAGGGTGAGTGAGGGAGAAAAGAAACACTATGGGGAGAGGTGGGAGTAAGCGAAATGATATAGGGATGGGAGAGAGTGGGGTTGAGGGAAAGGAAATAAATGAGGAAAGTGTGAGAGGGTGATGGGAAAAGGAGAGAAGTATGATAGGAGATAGAGAATAGTTGGAGAAAGAGCAGAGAAATGTGATAGGGAGGAGAGAGAGCAGGAAAGAAGAAAGAAATGTGATAGGGAGGAAAAGAGAGAGCAGGAAAGAAGAGAAATGTGATAGGGAGGAAAAGAGAGAGCAGGAAAGAAGAGAAATGTGATAGGGAGGAAAAGAGAGAGCAGGAAAGAAGAGAAATGTGATAGGGAGGAAAAGAGAGAGCAGGAAAGAAGAGAAATGTGATAGGGAGGAAAAGAGAGCAGGAAAGAAGAGAAATGTGATAGGGAGGAAAAGAGAGAGCAGGAAAGAAGAGAAATGTGATAGGGAGGAAAAGAGAGAGCAGGAAAGAAGAGAAATGTGATAGGGAGGAAAAGAGAGAGCAGGAAAGAAGAGAAATGTGATAGGGAGGAAAAGAGAGAGCAGGAAAGAAGAGAAATGTGATAGGGAGGAAAAGAGAGAGCAGGAAAGAAGAGAAATGTGATAGGGAGGAAAAGAGAGAGCAGGAAAGAAGAGAAATGTGATAGGGAGGAAAAGAGAGAGCAGGAAAGAAGAGAAATGTGATAGGGAGGAAAAGAGAGAGCAGGAAAGAAGAGAAATGTGATAGGGAGGAAAAGAGAGAGCAGGAAAGAAGAGAAATGTGATAGGGAGGAAAAGAGAGAGCAGGAAAGAAGAGAAATGTGATAGGGAGGAAAAGAGAGAGCAGGAAAGAAGAGAAATGTGATAGGGAGGAAAAGAGAGAGCAGGAAAGAAGAGAAATGTGATAGGGAGGAAAAGAGAGAGCAGGAAAGAAGAGAAATGTGATAGGGAGGAAAAGAGAGAGCAGGAAAGAAGAGAAATGTGATAGGGAGGAAAAGAGGGTCGGGGTGGGGTAGGGATAGAAACAATCAAATTAAACAAATTTACTGCATCATGTCCCTAAATGAGACTTGAACTCTTACACATACCACAGGAGATTGCTATATGATGGAATGAAAAGTACCAAACTTGGTTCTAAACCCCAAGAAGATTTACAGAACAGGTTTCATTTTGATGACTACAACTGGGGGAGGCGGTAAGGAGAGGTTCAAAATTCAATTCAGAGTAGAACATTTTTCCAAACTTAACCAAAATAATTTCTTAATGTAAGAGTTACGCTCGTATATTTTACCAGTAAGTGAATTTATAATTGGCAGCTGTGTGGATTGAGAATTCTCATGGCCGCAATTTAAGCAACATGGCAAATTAGAACAGCAGAGATTCCCATTCTAACCGGCTGCCAATTATAAATTCACTCTTACTGGCAAAGTCAACACTAGTAAATGTGTTACATAAAATTAGTTAAAGTGAGAAAAAAAAATGTACTACTAAAGTACTTCCTTTAGATACTAGTGTACACAAACACACACAGAATACAAGATTGCAAAAACATTTTGACTGATCATGAGGAATTTAGTTAATACGTTTTATAGTTATTCCTATTAATCTCAAAATAAGAAGATTAAGAGTATTATGCAAATAAATACTGTAATATTAACGAAATCAGCTCATCTGTTAAATGAATATCTATTATAGGATTGTGAATTTCATCTTAGTTTCAAGTGCTTTTTATTGCAACTACTCAGTCCATCATTCTCCTGATATTCATCAACAGGGTAGATTGGAAAAACGAAAAACAAAACCTTTCTGCAAGACTTGAATTCATAGATCCTATCATTATCCAGCAACTGCTTGACTGTCTATTTAGCAGAGTCATTTATGAAATTTTACAACTCAATTGATAAATGCCAAAAACAACTCGCAAAAACCTTGGAATTCAGTTTCATTCATATTTTATCTGAAAATTTTATTTTTTTAATTCCATATCTTTTCAGGATGTAGGCAACCATACTAAGTTTTCTCAAAGATTTTTCTTTATTATCTGTGAATTGCCATGACCTCTTTGAAATAGTGGAATGCTTTCTTATTGCCTCCTCCGTTCCTCAGATCTAAATTTCATGTTGTCTTGATTGGTAAATACCTAAAACAAGAAACCCGTTATGAGTTAAACCACTATTTAACTCATAGCTGAGTGGGGAAGGGAATGGCTTTATGCCTTTTCAAAGAGAAAAGGTGCAAAGTGAATATAACAGACTAACATGGAACTTGAACTCATCTTGCTGATTCCACTTTCCATGGTAATGACTATAGCACTACCTGCATATCAATATAGATCACAATATTAAAGAGAGAGATATCATTCCTTGATTCTGATTAATAGATATGAACCAAACATTTTTGCTATCTTATTGTTAGCCTCCTTCCACCCCAGTATATCCAGTGTTACAATCCTCATTGGGGAAGATTTTAGACATTACATAGTTTATTTATTCCATTCAAGATAATTTGACACCTGATTCATATGCAATAAGGAACATCAGACCATGTCTTAAAATAGCGATAAACCTGCTGCACATTTTAGATACTGTTGCCATCCTGGGTTGACCATAATGTCCACTTTTATATCTACATGTGCTCTATCCCTGATATTGAGCACTTTTAGCCACATATAGCATACCTTAAAACTATATTTTGTCATATATATATATATATATATATATATATATAAAATGAACAGTTTTATATATTATAGGTGTAATAATCCTTTCATAATTTTCAAAGCATGATATACAGACTGAATGCTGAAAATTGCTAAAAAAATTTACATTAAAAAAAAAAAAGTAAAACTTAAGGAAGAGTGTGGCAACAATCATGTCAGTGAAACAAAAAATAAGTCCTTGATAAATTAGAGTTGAATTCAATCAGTGTTAAAAATATAACCATGATTTTTGCTTCTAATCTCAGAAAAATGAGAGCTAAGAAAATCTCCTCCCTAAATCTTTCCTTGAAGTTAGAATGCTAAAATCACTTGACTGTATCCCTTTTGCATTTAAAAACAATTCTTTGTGAACATGGTCATATTACTATCACTTTACTTTGTCTATAGCATGAGGTCTACTGCAGCATTGAACTATAACATAATATTATATGTGTATACATATTTATTTATACCTTATATTGATATATCAATATATTATTTATATTAAAAGGTAGAGAGGTAAAAATGAACATGCTATCAAATACAATACACATAATTATTTTAGCAATAAATACTTTGTATATTTTTTAGGAATGGCACAAATAGATCATTGGAATTTTTTCTCATCTTCTAGCAAAAATTATCAAGATGGGAATTAAACAGCTGACGACTAGCACCTCGCATTTTCTTGAGAATCATCGTTTGAGCATCCAACCACGATCACTCAATTGCCTGAGCATGTGCTACTGTCACAGGTGATTCAATGTTGAATGTTGGTAACCTGTGAGGGGAGGAGCATGGTAGACGTCTGCGCTGCACCTGGGTAGATAATATGTTGAAGTAACACATCACTCAATAAATCCTGGGCCTAACTGATAAAACAACAACTTTTAGACAAAATTCGACTTTATTCCTTAACAGTCTCCTTCTAGGGTGATTCACTGATTTGTCTTTAGCCTCAAAATATGCTTCAGTTTCCGATATCACTTCTTCATTGGAGCTAAGTCTCTTTCCCTGGAGCATTCTTTTGGGGTCTGCAAACAGCCAGTAGTCGCTGGGGACCAGATCTGGAGAATAGGGTGAATGTGGAAACAATTTGAAGTGCAATTCATGGAATTTTTCTATTGTTGCAATCGACTTGTGACATGTCTTGGTGAAAGATCATTTTTTCTGCTTCATTTGTGGCTGTTTTTTGGCAATTTCTTCCTTCAAACGCATCAATAATGTTACATGATATTTGCTATTGATGGTTCTTTCTCCCTTAAGGTAATCGATGAGTAAAATACCTTGCACATCCCAAAATATGGAGGCCAAAATTTTGCCTGCTGTTGTTTGCATCTTTGGTTGCTTTGGATGGTTTTCACCTGTTGCAGACCACTCAGCTGACTGCCAGTTTGACTCTGGAGTGAAGTGGTGGATCCATGTTTCATCTAATGTCATATATGACTGTGAGCAGAATGTAGCACTCACTTTGAACACAGATTTTTCATTGACAAATGTTCATGTAAAATGGTGAATACACTCCTGCTATCTCATGCAACTTCAATTTATGATCAGCCAAAATGAGTTTGTGGATTTTGTATCTATATGGCCATGTTTAAAGTCAGTATACTACCTCTTAACTGTTGTTTCCAATAAAACAGGGTCCGAATAACACTTATCAAGTCACTGCTTTGCTTGAACAGCATTTTTTCCCATCAGAAAGTAACGCTTTATCAACACACCAAATTCAGATTTTTCCTTTGTTTTGAAAATTTGCAACAGTAGCTTCACTAAAAATAACTTAACAGCAATTTGTAAACTAATAATCCAATTAGGCCCAAATTTTGTCACGTGCCATTTGAAGGTTAGTACTTCCTAAAAATCGTATAGATTTTTTATTAGCCGCACCATCTATACGTCAGGCCCAGAACTTATTGAGTGATGTGTTAGTTGGACCACTATAGTAACACCCAATAATCATTATTGCAACTACATAATGTGCATAATTGAATGAATGCAAGTTTGATGGTCTGTTGAATAAATCCTACCTGTGATGTCAACAAAAAACAGTGTATGTGTATGTACACTGCTGGCCATAATTATTAGGCCACCCCATTGTTTTAAAAGAAACGATGTATTTCATACTATTTTTAGTATTTATTGCCAAGTGGATAATTCTAAATGAAAATAGAATGGGTCCTTTTGTTATTACTTTGCAAAATTTTACAAGGCAAGGTAGCAAAGATGAACTCGTCCAAATCACCCTAAATTTTCTTCATTCTTTCATTGATGAAATTGCAATATAGGTAATTATTAAATATTTATAAATTCATTTGATGCACATGTTATTGTGCAGTATTAATGAAAGAACCATTCTATTTTCATTTACAATTATTCACTTAGCAATAAATAATAAAAAATAGTATGAAATACTACAATTTTTTTTTTAAACACTGGTGTGGCCTAATAATTGTGGCTGGTAGTGTATGCATATATAACGTTTAGTTTGTATTGGAACTTGCTTTTCTTCTAACCAAATAGTGCTTGTGTGTGTGGGTGTGTGTGTGTGAATATATTGAAACGGGCCCAATCAGAAATGGATTTAATATCCATCTGTAGAAAGATGGACTTTGATTTTGTTTAGTCAATACATTTCAATATTATTCTTTATGCCATAGCCTCTGAGGATGTAGATGATCATGGCTCTCCACAATTTCCTGTCCTTTGCAGTTCCTAATAAAAACTATTATTTCTCCTAGGCCATGTTCATTTACTCAAGCTCACTAAGTATGTTATGTGTTGTTTTCCTCTGTCACTCTTGCACTGTCTTGTGAATATCAGATTTTCCAGGCCCCCTTTTCTTATATGCCCCTGAAAACTCAACTGTCTTTTCCTGAGGTTAAGTATTAGTTTCCCTTATTTTTCCATCTTTGCAAAATTTGGTCAATACTCACATGTTTGGTAGATGGGATTCTCAGCATCCTTCTGTAGAACCAGATTTCTGTTTCAATATTGATATCTTAATATTTAATAAACCTGACAGTGATAAAAAGCAGCAATGGGAAAAGATAGCAAATATTTATAAGCTTAAATAAATACAGATATTCATTTAATAATAAAAAGAAATAAAGAGAAATATTAGAAAAGTTTTAATACTGAAAATATTTAGACATTTCATATAATGGAGATAGTAAGAAGAAAAGTCAAGTTAGAAGGTGGGTTGGGGAGATGTGATAATTTAGGAAGCAAAATAAGGTTGGGGCTGTACTGTGTTGGGAGGACAGAAATTAGATTCTTGTTTTCTTCTTTTTCTTCTGTTGCTGCTGAAGAGAATGGCCAACCAAACCAAAAAATAATCAATAACCAAACAGAATCTATCCAATAATTACACAAAACTGACAATGAAGTTAATCTGATGTGCTGCTCTGCAAAATCCAATGTAAACAAATAACTTCTCTGTGCATCTTGTTTTTAAAAGTGGGAAAACACCATAATATATAAATACATATATGTGCACTTACAAATAGGTATTTTAGGTGTACACACACACACACATATATATATATATATATATATAACACACACATATACATATATACCTACACACACATATACCTACACACACAGATATATACCTACACACATACATACACATATATACCTATACACATATATACCTGCACACATACATACACATATATACCTGCACACATACATACATACACACACACACATACATACACATACATACATATAACTAATAAAGAAAAGGTGTCAATATATCTGTGCCTTTTTCTTAGCTGGCTTTATGACTAAAGAACAGTAATAAGAGTCCCGTTTTTTTTTTCCCCCAACCCCTAACATATCCTGACAATTATGTTAAAAGATTCTGTCAAGAAAAAATGGTTTCTTTTTCTATTGCCTCAGTCTAGATAAATACAGAAATTTAGTTGGCAGTTAAATGAAGAATATATAAATGTAGAAATTAGTCAAACACTGAAAAAAGTTTTTTCTTTGTTTCAGCTGAAATTTGAAAACTTCAAAAACCTTTCCATTGTGAAGGGGAACTTGAATAAGACAAAAACCAGTTTATATAATACTGCATTTTTAGAATTCATCTTGAAAAACAGATCTTTTTTTGGGGAATTGTTTTAGTGGTAAATTTGGTACTTCATGTATAGTTATTTAAAAAATATGTGATTTAATTTTTAGTAAAACTTCATACTTTTATGTTATTGATAATGTTGATGATAGAAATATGTGTTTGGTAGTATATAAAGTCTGATTCAATTGCGGTTTAGTTTGCTGTGCAATGGAATTGAGTAAATAGTATTTATTAGTCAAGAGTACAATGTTTGAATTATGTATCAGGCTGCCGTCAGTTCTAGAACTTTAGTACTAAAAAAGTTGTGTACAAATCAGAATTCACAGATGTATGAAATCAAATAAATATTGTGATTACTCAAGTAAGGAAAAGAGAATAATGCCTTTTTGCAAGATGATGATTCGTGTTGTGATGCAGTGAATATCGGCTTGGAACGAAAAATTGGGGAACCGATTTCGAATTCCTGTTGAATTCTTTGCATTCACATATGCACAAATACCCTTGGGAAAGATATTAATACATCTCTTCCCCCTCTAGCTATGTGTCAAATAACAGGACAGATTGGGTTCTATAGCTTTGGCTGGCAACCAGTCTACCGCAGAAAGCAATGGCAACCTACTGCGGGATAATCTTCTGCCCAGTCAGTCATGTCTCTTTCGAGACATGATCGCCCAAGCATGTATCACGTATGGCACTTAACTGACTGACTGATGTAAAACTGCATCACTAACAACTGATTGCACTAACAGTGAGAAGCACGAAAGTCATTTGTTATATAATTATCGCTCAATCTGGATTTATCATCAGACTTCTGGCAATGACCAAAATTGAAACTGACATTGAAAGGTCAACATTCGCCATGGGCAGAATGAGAAGTAGATGAAAACATTTATAACACTTACCAACCAGTTTTATTATTGCTTCTGATATAAAGCCTGTTTTAATATTGCCTCTGGTATAAAGCCTGTTTTAATATTGCCTCTGGTATAATATCTGTTTTGTAAGTTTAAAAAAAAACAAAACAAAAAAAAAAACCTTACTTAACAATTCTTGTAATTATGAATGGTATATGAGAAACCTTATAAGATATTTCCCTTTTTAGACCCTGCAGAGTTAATATGAATTCTTAACCATTGTATATCTTGTATTTCTGTCCAGTGATGTTTTTCTTCTTCTTGAGGTGTTACTGTACCATCAATGCACATGTCTAACAATTTGTAAACAGTCGTATATCCAGGCATCATTATTATTATTTAAAATGTAAATCTACCCTATTTTATTTTGTTTGCATTTGATTACAATGAATATTTTAAATTATTGAAATCATAAGATCCCATGAGTTAATTAGTTTCCTTAGTTCCTTCAGAAATTCATTCAGTTTTTGTTGATTTTGTAAAAATCAAAACTTAAACAGAAATATTACTATTTAATCATAATGATTACCTCTGACAATCTAAGACGGAGAACATCTTATTCGCAATTCCTTTGCTTGGAAGACAGTAGTTGTTAGATCAAATTGTTCTCGCAGTATTCATTAAGTAACAAAATAATTGCTGACTCTTTTAGTTAGGAATGGAATGCAACTACCTTCAATTATCAATATAATGAAAAATGTAGCCCCAGTGGACACTTCCAAGATGCAAGGCTGCCCAATATCATTACTGCATCTTCTCACCCAATTCAAAGACAGAGGTGCCTGATAAAAATCCAATCCAAATAAGAATCTAAAAATTTAGTAAAAAATTCTTATTTCCTTTTAACATTAAAAATTCACCAGCAATCAGTTTTGGATATTCATTATCGCATTTGTTAGCCAATTGTATTTGTTTCTAAAATGAAAAGACATCAGAAAAAATGAAGAGTAAAGATTTAGCCAATTTGATTTCTTCATAACCACAGACCAAATTTGTACAGGTTTTCTCTTGATTGTCTTCCTTATTTCTTCCTATATGCACCACTAAACTAATAAAATCCTTAAAAGAATTGTCAAATTCAATGACCTCCATTAAATTTATATTAAAAAAATAATACAAAAATAAGAGACAGAAATAAATAAATATATACACTTGATTTTTTTGTGAATGGATAGAAGAATGACAGAAAAAAACATGGGGAGAAAAGAAGACAATTTGAGAGAAAGAAATAATGAGAGGAAAATAAATGTGATTAAACAGAAGAGTAAGGAGGAAAGGAGTGAATATCTTCACAAGATGAATAACTAGTAAGTGACAGAGAGAGGAGTTGAACGGCCGGGGAGTGACAGAGAGAAAGAGAGAGAGAGAGAGAGGAGACGAACGGCCGGGCAGTGACAGAGAGAGAGAGAGAGAGAGGAGACGAACGGCCGGGCAGTGACAGAGAGAGAGAGAGAGAGGAGACGAACGGCCGGGCAGTGACAGAGAGAGAGAGAGAGAGGAGACGAACGGCCGGGCAGTGACAGAGAGAGAGAGAGAGAGAGAGGAGATGAACGGCCGGGCAGTGACACTGAGAGAGAGAGAGAGAGGAGACGAACGGCCAGGCAGTGACAGAGAGAGAGAGAGAGAGAGAGAGGAGACGAACGGCCAGGCAGTGACAGAGAGAGAGAGAGAGAGAGAGAGAGACGAACGGCCAGGCAGTGACAGAGAGAGAGAGAGAGAGAGAGCGAACGGCCAGGCAGAGACAGAGAGAGAGAGAGAGAGAGAGAGAGAGAGGAGACGAACGGCCAGGCAGAGACAGAGAGAGAGAGAGAGAGAGAGAGAGAGAGAGAGGAGACGAACGGCCAGGCAGTGACAGAGAGAGAGAGAGAGAGAGGAGATGAACGGCCAGGCAGTGACAGAGAGAGAGAGAGAGAGGAGACGAACGGCCAGGCAGTGACAGAGAGAGAGAGAGAGAGGGAGACGAACGGCCAGGCAGTGACAGAGAGAGAGAGAGAGGAGACGAACGGCCGGGCAGTGACACAGAGAGAGAGAGAGAGAGAGAGAGAGAGAGAGAGAGAGGGAGACGAACGGCCGGGAAGTGACAGAGAGAGGGGAGACGAACGGCCGGGAAGTGACAGAGAGAGGACACGAACGGCCGGGAAGTGACAGAGAGAGAGAGAGAGAGAGAGGAGATGAATGGCCGGGAGAGAGAGAGAGAGAGAGGAGATGAATGGCCGGGAGAGAGAGAGAGAGATGAGATGATCGGCCGGGAAGTGACAGAGAGAGAGAGAGACAGAGAGAGAGAGAGAGATGAGATGATCGGCTGGGAAGTGACAGAGAGAGAGACAGAGAGAGAGAGAGATGAGATGATCGGCCGGGAAGTGACAGAGAGAGAGAAGAGATGAACAACTAGTGAGAGAAAGAAGGTGAATGGTTGGTGAGAGAAAGGGATAGAGGAAATAATGGTTGGTGAGAGAAAAAGTGAGAAAAAAATAGTGGTTGGAAGGAAGAGGAGAGAGGATGAATTTATGGAAGAAGTTGGAGAGAGAAGATAAATGAAGAGTTAGACAATGAATGGATGATCATTGGGCGGTGGGGTGGGGGGGTGTAGAAAACAAATTCGCTTCATTTTATTGCAAATGTGTGAAAAGGTCCCAACTAACAAATTGTATATTCTTAAATAAAAACAAGATTGTAAAATATTTTGTGTGACTGGAGAACATTTACAAAAAATGTCTTTCCTTCTGCAGTCACATTTAATAAAAATAGATGTAAAAATTCATCTGTTCATTAGAATCAGTTTAGCAAGAGGATAGATAAAGAAAGAGAATACATAGACTGAGATAAGGAAAAAAAAAGGTGGGGGGGGATACACATACCCCCCCCAACACACACACAAAAAAAAAAATAAATAAATAAAATAAAATAAATAAATAAATAAATAAAATAAAATAAATGATTTTGAATGGTAAGGACAAAAGAAAAGTAAAAATGAAAGTGAAATGTTAGAAAAAGAGGGGGAAAGAGAAACAGGGAAAAGAGAAAAAGGGAAGAGAGAAAAAAGAAAGAAAACTGAAAAACAAAAAGAAAATAAAAACTTTAAAGAAAGAACGAGATAGAAAAGAAATACTAAAAAATAAAAGAAAATGAAAACTTTCTCATCCAGAAAGAGTGATAAAAACAAAAGAGAAAGAAAATGAATGAGAAATAAATGCAAAAGACAGAAGGTAAGAAAGAGGAGGAGAGAAAAAAGAACTGAGAATACAAAAACGAACAACAGAGACAATAAAAAATAAAGTGTTGTCAGGTTTTGTGAAGAAATTAATTTCATGTTTTAAAAAGATAGCCTGATTTGTTCTGCATTTCTTTGTTTGTAACAATAAACAGAGAGAGAGAAATTCAACTTGAACACTCAACCTGTTTTGGAGCATAGAAACAAGAGTTAGAATGCCTGTGCAAGAGTGTGTCCCTGATAGCCCAAGGCACAAAGCAGCGTGCACTGAAGCATAAAGCCTTGTTGCCTGTAAGAGGATGTTCCAGGGAATAGAAAAATGGCTGCCAAGAATGGTAAAACTGCAATATGGACAATGCAGAGGGCAACAGACACTGAATCTCAATGAAAATTGAGACAAACATATTTCCTTTGTTTATTGGTTCTTATTTTGTCAGCCTGGAAAGAGAAAGTTAATAAAATATTTTAAAGGGCAATGACTCACTTTGTTTTCTTATTATTTTTCTTGAAAAAAACTCAGATTATTATTTTATTCTTTTACATACTTTCTGTTCATCTCAAAATGCATGAGACATTGTGCAGTAAATGTGATTTTTTTAAAGGAGAAAAAAAAAGGCTTTTTCTAGAATTAATATTTCTAATGTAAACAGAAGGCAAAGTTGATTTTATTAATATTTTAATGTTTATTTACAAAATCCCCAGAATGTTTTGTAATCTAACACATCACGCAATATGTCCCGTGCCTGACATATAAATGGCACCACTAATAAAATATCCATATGATTTTTATGAAGTACTAACCTTCAAAGGACACATAACAAAATTTGGGCCTAATTGGATTATTAGTTTACAAATTACAGTTATTTAAGTGAATCTACTGTTGAAAATTTTCGAAACAATGGAAAAATCTGAATTTTGTAAGTTGATAAAACATTGCTTTCTGATGGGAAAGATACTGCTCAAGCATAGCAATGGCTTGATAATTGTTATTTGGACTCTACTACATCAGAAACAGCAGTTAAGAGATGGTATGCTGACTTTAAACACAGTCATACAGACACATATGATGCTGAATGCTTAGGTCGCCCAAAATTGGCAGTTATCCTAGATAATACCAAAAAAATTCACAAACTTGTTATGGCTGAACATAAATTGAAATTACATGAGATAGCAGAGGAGTTAAACATACCAGAAGGCAGTGTATTCACCATTTTGTATGAACATTTTATCAATGAGAAAGCTGTGTTCAAAGTCAAAGTGGGTGTCACATTTGCTCACAGTTGATCAAAAACAACAACACGTTGATGATTCAGAGTATTGCTTGCAACTGTTTCAATACAACAAGAAAAAGATTTGTGCATAAATGTATGACAATGGATGAAACATGGATCCACCACCTCACTTTAGAGTCAAATCAGCAGTCAGCTGAGAGGACTGCAGCAAGAGAAAGCTGTCCAAAGCAACCCAAGATGCAAACATTAACAGGTAAGGTTTTGGCCTTCATATTTTTGGATGTGCAAAGTATTTTGTCCATTGATTACCTTGAGAAAAGAAGAACCATTATTAGCGCATATTATATAGCATTATTGGTGTGTTAGGAGGAAGAAATCACCCAAAATGGCCAGAAATGGAGAAGAAAAAAGTGATCTTTCACCAGGACAATGCCCCGTGTCACAAGTCGATCGCAAGCATGGCAAAGCTACATGAATTGCACTTTCAAATTGCTTCCGCATCCACCCTATTCTCCAGATTTGGACCCCAGCAACTACTGCTGTTTGCAGACCTCAAAAGAATGCTCCAGGGAATGAGATTTGGCTCCAATAAAGAAGCGATATTAAAAACCGAGGAGTATTTTGAGGCCAAAGACAAATCGAATTTCATCTAAAAGTTGTTGTTTTATTAGTTAGGGCCGGAATTTATTGAGTGATGTGTTATGCATCAATAAAGGCCAAAAGGTCAAATGCTGGAACAACAGTCAACCAGCTTTTTTGCCAATCAAGGAACCCAGATATACTGTGACAGAAGGCAAAGTGTTCAAAGAGATTTGACTTACAAAAGAATTCTTATAAGTGACAGCAAAAACTGAATTGACAAAAGACAAACAGATGACAGGTGTGTGACAATCGTCATGGAAACAAACTTACTGGGCTGGAAACAATTTCTATTTTCATGTTTTTACAAAATTCTGAAAAGGACTTTTTACCTTTGGCAAAAAAAAAAAAAAAAAAAAAAAATCTTCATGGAAGGTTTTTTTTTTTTTACTACCTTTGGAGTGCCAAATATGTTTATGTATTATATTCAGTGTTTGTTTGTTTTCTCTTCTTAAAGGGCAAAACTATAATCAAATCTTACAAGTACAAAATTGAAACTAAATTAGGACAAAGTCAGAGTTTTAGGAAAATATTTGACAAATTTTGTGTTCTATTCAGTCATTCTTTGAGAGTGAATTATGTTAAAACAAAATTTTGATTTCACTCCTTCACACTTTAAACTCCCTACAGTGTATTATGTGTAACAAGAGACCTTTTTTTTATTCTTTTTTTGTACCCTGTGTTTACCTGCATGGAAGCAAGGTGGGTTATTATTATCCTTACTTGTGATAAATTGAACTTCTGAGACATTTTTTTTTTTAATTTTAGTAATTGTAAGATTTTTTAAGTTGATCCATCTCATAAATGGTCAGCTCATTTTGGCAGGGTAGATAGGTTGATACGTCCACATAAATAACCAGGCTGCTGGGGATTGAGTGTGCTTTTATCAAGACCCCACTTCACTAAATACATTATCAACCAAAATTTAAAAAAACTATCAGATGAAGACTTATGAATTCATGCTGGCATAACAATCAATGGCTTCTGAACAGTCATCTCTCCAATTTCACTCACAAGGCTTGGGTCAACCCATAGGTTTTCAGGCATTTTCCAATAGCGTTACATGTGCAGATCATTTCTTCCTTGTTTAACTGACAATTGTGAAATTCAAACATTAGACGTTATATAACAGGCATACAAAATTAGATTTTCATGTTATATAGATTTATAAAAAAATAGTTAAATTGCTCTTAATTGAAATACTATTAATTTTATTTGATTCAAAACAAAAATTTAAACTGTTTCAATTATTATTAAAAATTCCTATTGACTGTACTCTATTGATTGTTCAAACTCCTCTTATGTGTTGTTGATTTTTTAACAAAGGATTTGGGTTGATATAGTCTTCAGCCTTTTCTCAGTTTAAGTTGCATTTGGTCATTTTTTCTTCTCTTTCTTTTTTGTGTTATTTATGCACAAAAATTTCCGATTGCACAAATCAAGTCAAATTATAAAAAAACAATGATAATAATAATAACACCATCTATAAAAATGAAAGAAGATAAATTACTTAAGAGAATAAAATAAAAAGCAAATAAAAATTCTTTTGTTTGTCAGGGAAAATAATGATGCCTGACATTTTTGTTCAATACAAAAATTCTGATTATAATTAATCAATTCTAATTAACCAACATGACAGAATAGTAATTTAAATAGAATCTATTTCTGTTGTTGTTTAATTAACTTTTCCACAACATTTAATTAACCTGCAGCCAATTAGTATTAAAAAACTGATTCAAACTTTCAAATCATTCCCACCAGAAGTCACTGCTGAAGATTTAGGTCAAGCGTAAAACAAAGCTGATCTTAACTCTTATACAACTGAAGTACACATTTCAAGACTGGAAAACAGAAAAGCTCTCTGATTGATTGACCATATAAAGAGTAGGAAAAACTCTCCAACTGACCATACTAAGGCAAGAGTAGGGAAAAACTCCCTGACTGACCATACAAAGACGAGAGTAGGAAAAACTCCTCAATTGACCATACAAGGATGAGAGTAGGAAAATCTTGCCAAAGGCTTTTTTAAGTTAAAAGGCTTTTTTAAGTTAAAAACTTGTCATTTTGGCAACCCCTGTAGTAAAAGTAGATGACCTTAGTCATCTACTTTTTTTTTTTTTCAACTACTGGATAGGAAATTGCAGTCATGATCACTAACGAAACATAGCATAAAGATACCACTACTGAAAAACATTTGCATTTTAAAATGTTTCTGAAATTTTGGATAATTTCAATAACTATTGTAGAAATAAAGAAATTATGAATACATTTTTGAATTTACAATCATGAAGAGTCCCATGGCCTATTATGGTTGTAGAGGCACCACATGTGCTACAGTAGTAGTAGTAGTAGTAGTAGTAGTAGTGGTGGTGTGACCTGGGTAAGATAGCCTGATGGAGGTCAAACCATTCCAAGTATTTTTAAATCACTTTGCTGCAACTTCAATCTATTTAAATAAATTAATCATTTTCTTTAAAATTACAATTTGAATGAGCAATTCATTTTTCTCAAAAAATTCCTCACTTTAGCCAATGCAATGTGATGTTTCTTGTAAAATTGGAACTTAAGGCACTCCTTGATGAGTTGAAACACTCATGGTAAGGAGTGCCTTAAGTTCCAATGTCAGAGGCACAAAAGAGAGGAAACAAAAACAGTTTGAAGCTGTTAAAGGGGCTGTTTTTACTGGTGATTCCATGGTGGAAGTGGCCTGTATTTTGGCAAAAATCAGTAGAGGAACACTCTGTAAAGTGAAGTGACTGGGACAGAGGGAAGTGTGTGTGGGGGCTGCGGGGATTGCAAACATGTGCAATGCTGTGTATGAGTTGGTTAGCTGAACTAATCTCATGCAAACAGACATGAAAGACAAGCAAGATACTTTGCAAAGCAGATGAGATTGACAAATACATAAGGTTTAGATCTAAAGGACTCGGATAAAAATAAAAACCAAACTGGTTTGGAAATTTATTTTAAAGTAGACAACAAAGAGAAACCGATAATAAAAAAGGAAGATGCAATTTTTTTTTCTCTCTCGGTGATAGACGACTGTGTTGGAAGATTAGGTCAATGTTCAAATTTATTCACAATCCAAACAGCCTATTTCACCCATTTTTTTTTTAAGATAAAAACAAGAACAAAAATATTTGTAGTTTTTGTTTGAAATAGAATCATTATGACAAAGTTGACCATAAGCCGAACAAATAGCAATGATAAAACAGGATTTAAATTTTGTTTGCACTCATAAGCAGAAATACTATCTCCCTTACAACATAACCTTAACAAAAGAAATCTTTCATTACATTGAAAATTAGGTCACAGCATTTCTTGATGTCTGCAGTTTTAATTTTGAAATATCTTTTGTCTTTAGTATGATTAGTCTAGCACAAGGTTTTAAAACTACTGACTTGTTAACCATTGCCCCATAACAAGCACTTATCATGATTGGTGAGGTAGACAATCGGGATGAATTTCATAGTCAATTTTATAAGATATGTTTGCTAATCATTGTCTGTATAAGAAACAAATTAAAATGTTTATAAAATATCATTTTCAATTCAGTCTACAATCAACATGATTTCCAAGGTGACCCACAATGACGTCTATCAATGACATGAATTTTAAGAGAAAAAAAAAGTGACCGTTATTAAATATAGTATTACAATGTCTAATCTTTAACTCCAAATTTTATATTTTCTTTCTATCCAACTGAGATTCCTTCCTGCAAATGTAATATCTGGATCCAGTGTACTATACACTGATCCATAAAATATTTTCCATCTTCAGTTTTTTTGAAATCCTTAAATACGATGATTTCTTTGACATTTAGGATTTAGATCTTTTTCAATTTCTGAATAACAATTAGTAATATTTTTTTTTTTGAATAACAGAAAAATTTTATGGAAATAAACATAAAGATACATTATTTCTTTTTATGTTACTGTAATATTAAATTTTACTTAAAAGATGTAGTTTGCATGTTTCTTTTTCAGCTCAGACCAAAATTACTTCAGACCCCCACCCCCAAATCTAGTCTTCATTAAATGTGATGAGAATTTTAAATTCTTTGCCTAAACTGACATTATGATTTAGTGCTTTCTTTTTAAATAAATTTTAAATGGAATTTTTAAAGAATACCAAACCTGTAATCAGACTGGAATAATTGAAAGAAAAAGAAAGAAAAAGAAAAAAATTATGATGCAGAATACTGATTTTCTTTAATCATAAGGCATCCGAATTTAAAGTTTTGATTGTTTAAAATTTAATACCAAAGACTCTCATGAGAGAATGAAGACAAAAAACATCTTGATAATCATATGCTTGTAAAATACACAATATAAATGAAATGTAAATATAATATCCATTTCTGGATATATGTTTAGGACAAACTCATGATGAGCCAGTTAAGTGCCATACGTGATACACACTTTGGGTGATCATATCTTGAAAGAGACATGACTGACTGGGCAGAAGATTATCCTGCAATAGATTGACATTGCTTCCTGTGGTAGACTGGTTGCCAGCCAAGGCTATAGAACCCAATCTGCCCTGTTATTTAACCAATAACTGGAGGAAAGAGATGGATTAATACCTTTCCCAAGGGTATTTGTGCGTAAGTGAATGCAAGGAATTCAACTGGAATTTGAACTCAGCACCCCGATTTGTCATTCCGAGTCAATATCCACTGCACCACAATGTACATATAGCTGTCTATATAAAGATGTATCTATATAATAAAGGTGAGGACAACAGTCTGAACAATAGTGTATCTCATTATATTGTTAATTTATAGATGAAGCATTATCAAGTTTTAAATTTTCAAGTAGTACTTCTTCCGTCTTAATTTCATCTGCTTTTTATGACAACCTTCCAGATTGTCTTTCATCAGTAAACACTTTAAATTTAAAATAAAGTCCTGTACTCTTGGATGTTTATCTTAGCATGGCAACTAGCCACTGGCACCTTAAAGACGGCCAACCAGCAAAACTCACTAAAGTCTAATAATGGTAGAATGGTTTGGAGGTTGCAATAAGAAAAGAAACATTCAAGGCAGCTTTTTGTGAAAAGGGACACAAGTTCAATTCTTGCCAGAAGTTTATCCAAAGTCTGACACAGACATAAGGAAAGTAAGCTTGCGGGCTGACAAGTTGAGAAATACTGTTTCAAGTTAAACAAAAACAATAGCTGTGGCAAATAATCTGTGGTGGATATGAATTCTTTTTTAAAAATGAACATTTAAAAAAAAAAAATCATATATATATATATATATATATATATATATATATATATATATGAATGAAACAAAGGGGAGGAGAAGGAGGAGGAAAAATTTCACCGGAAATTGGTGGATTGAAAAAGAAAAAAAAGAAAAAACTAAACAGTTATCACTCCTTACAAGCAAATCAGTGACAAAACACAAATATGTGAACAATGACTACAAAAGGGGAGAGAAAAGAAAAAATACCACCAGAGAATCATCGGTAACACATCACTCAATAAGTCCCAGAGTTTTTGCTTAAATATGTGACAATGGATGAAACATGGATCCACGACTTCACTCCAAAGTCAAATTGGCAGTCAGCTGAGTGGACAGCAGCAGGTGAAAGTCATGCAAAGCGACCAAAGATGCAAACATCATCAGGCAATCTTTTGGCCTCCGTATTTTGGGATGCACAAGGTATTTTGTTTATTGATTACCATGATAAAGAACCATCAATAGCAAATAGTATATAGCATTATTGATTTGTTTGAAGGAAGAAATCACCAAAATGCAGCCACAAATGAAGAAAAATTGATCTTTCACCAAGACAACGCAACATGTCACAAGTCGATCGCAACGATGGCAAAACTACATGAATTGCTTCTGCATCTACTCTATTCTCAAGATATGGCAAATATTGGCTGTTTGTAGACCTCAAAAGAATGCTCCCGGGAAAGAGATTTGGCTCCAATGAAGAAGTGATATCGGAAACAGAGGAAAATTTTAAGGCTAAAGACAAATCGTTCTAAAAGAAAGGAATTGAATTGTTTGAGAAGCATTGGAATCAGCGTATCACCCTAGAAAGAGACCCAGTTGAATCGTTTGCTTAAAAGTAGTTGTTTTATTAGTTAGGCCTGGGATTTATTGAGTGATATGTTATAAATCACTGGGAAATCATGTTTAGATCCAACAGCCACAAATGATCTGAAACAGTGTCTCTGATTTAGCTGACCGATTCTCTGAAAGTATTTTTTTCTCGCTTCCCTTTTGTAGTCATTGGACACGTATTTGTGTGTTTTGTCATTGATTGGCACTGACAAGCCAAGAGTGATAATTGGTTAGCCTTCTCTTATTGCTGTATTTTTATTACACCAATTTAAGGGGTGAAATTTCCCCCCCTATCCTTGTTTCCTCCTTTGTTGTATATATTTTTTGTATATATAATAATATATAATTTTAAACTGGCCATTTTTAACCCTTAATACCTATGACATTAATATTAAATAAGCAAAGAGGTATCAAGCCTAAAAAACGTTCACCTCTTTGCTGCACTGAATATATCTCTTGTTTATCAAAACAATAAAATTAATTTTTTTCTTTTTTTTGCAGTGATGTTCACTTTATACAAGGCTCAAAAGCCACTCAAGGTAGGGAGTTACAGAGTAAGAGACAGCACTCCAATTACGGTGATAATGCCACTAAAATGAAAGGAGCAAATTAAAGTAAAAAAGAAGGAAAATTTTAAAAGGAACTGGAAACCTAACCTAAACAGAAAAGAAACAATAAACCTCTATTCTTGTTCAAAAACCCAGGGAGAAGCAAACCAAACATCAGATATAATAAAACTAAACTTTTCGGGATTTATTTAGAGAATTAGGGAAGGAGAAAATACAATGTTTCGTTTCAATTTTCCTAAAGGTAACAACGGAGAAATAATAATTACATATTTTCAACTGGTGCAAGTGTTTTCCCTGGCAAGTGTTCAAACCCTGTTAAAAAAGCAAGAAGTTTAAATACTGATTATTCAAGGTGATCTTCCTACTTAAAATATTAGTATAATTTTTCTACCTGCTTAATTTTTTCCCATTTTTGACATGTGCTAGACTAAAATTAATAACTATTAGTAACGAGAGAAAATAGACAAGAAATGATGACAGGTAAGTGAGAAGATGAGGGAAAAAAAAAAAAAAAAGCAAAAAACAATCCTGGTTCATATAGACAGCCTTGTTCAAAATAGACATGCATGTTTTTTTCTCACTGCCAACCAGCAAAATATTACAAATATTCAAATAGTCTTTTACTACATACTGTAAAACAACAACAAAAAAAAAACAAACAAAAAACAAAAAACTTTAAATGAGTGCCGTTTTATATCAGGATGTGACATGCATTCAAACTGATGAATTTGTACGGCATATTTCTTTAAAGCTTGCGGCTATGAAGAAAGGTGTTACCAAGAGAGAAGCAATGGAAGAAGGAAAAGATAAAGAAAAGAAATAAAACTTCGATAAATGGCTTGTTGTTAGGGTAATAAATGTGAGTCAGACAAGACACAGTTATAAGAACTGGCAACGGCAACCACATACATGTCGTCTCACACATACACAAAGCTTCATTTTTACACTCTTATTACAATTTTAATTACTTTTTTATTAATTATTAGAATTTTTTCCATTTTTTATGGCTGATTTTGGAATTAAAAGAGTGTTAATTGGTCAAAATTTAGTTTTATCACTTAATGTTAATGTGTATTGAAAATTACGAAAAAATAGAAAAGAAAAAAGTGGGATTCTCAATGGTCAGGAATTGATTTCAACATTACTGAAAGACAGAAAGCCTTACCAATATTAGAACCGATGTACATATTTCTAATTTATTCTTATTTATTGTTGGAAAGTGTTCTTCAACTGGCACCAAATGAACTCTTGACTCAAGTTGGACCAAATATTTCTATCTTTGTAGCTTTTTACTGAAATGGTGTCATTGCAAAAAAATAACATTTTGACACATTTTGACTAATGAACACAATTCTGAGAAGACATGATGGAAATAGAATGATGTGAAGAAAAAAGAAAAAAGTATTTTTAAATGTCTACGTGAAAGATTTCAAAGTTTAATAAATTATTCCAATATTTACACCATTTACATTATTCAAACTATTGTTCCGATCTTTGTTACCATTTTTACTATGTTTTGGCATTCTTGGGTGCTAGAAATTTCGAACCAAACCCTTTTTTACGATCACTGGGGTATATCATTTTCATCCATATGCAAAACCGTTTTTGGTAGTCGTGAGTTATTTCCCTTTAACCCAACTTTCTAAGTTACTTGTTCACCACTGCTGTAGCCTGGTATTGAACTCACAACTCTTTGGGTCAAGTCACTGGAACTAATCAACGCCTATATTAACTGGGCCATGTGTCCTTGAGCAATAGAATTTCTGGGACTTATAAACTTAATGTCTCAGTAACCTTTTATACCAGAGCTCATATTGCAATTTTCTGATGTTAATGCTTTTCTTTAGTGTGTGTGTGTATATATATATATATATATATTTGTTTTTAATAGAGCTAAATGGACCTCATGTGCCACCTTCAGATCTTTTAATCTATTTAGTTTCTGTACTTTCCAGATTGTGTCAGATCCTTTTCCAGTCTTCTTCATTAGTGATCTTGCTGAGGAATGCCTCAAACCTCTGGGAAATATCGGAATGTAATTTTTGTTTCATCCATCAGTTGTACTGGATATGTTCTTGAACCATGGCATGTCCCGCTTTTTCAGCGACCAGATGAACTTTTTGAATTGACAACAAGTCTTGGTGCCAAGCCTGCAGAGATGAGTCGTAGTTCACTATATCAGTGTAGGAATGTCAGATGGTTTGATATTCGTGCCAGCTTTTTTATTTGCCTCCATATTTTTGGTGTATCAGGTCTGTACCAAGTGTTCAGTATTCGTCTAGATTTTGAGATGAGGTAGTTTTACACTAATAGATAGAAAATGTGACTGAAAACTGCATAAACTTAAGAAATCAGTACAAATGCTAGAATACAAAAATCTTGTAAGCCAACCAAGCAGACAAGATGAATACAATATAAGAACCAGTAATACAGAGTGCCAAAGATAATCATTAATGTCAAAAAAATTGCAATAAAAATAAATATTTTATAAAAAAAATAAAAAAAGAGAAAACCATTTGCATGAAAAAATACTATAGAAAACATTATCAAAAAATTGCAATATGAACTCTGATAAAAGGCACAAGGAATGAGAATGATATGCCACAGTGATCGTAATAAAGGGTTTGGTTCAAAATTCCTAGCACTTGAAGAAGGCCTGAGCATACAATGGTCAAAATGTCATACAAATGGCAACAAAGATGAGGACAATTATCTGAATAATGTAGTGTAAATGCTACCTCACCTCAGAAATATAGACAAATATTCCAATATTAATTCAAGAAATTTCTTAAAAATTTCTTAAATGATTATTATGTGTCTTTTCTCAGATTCATTTTCATATTTTCTGATTTGAGAGAATATTTAGGTTGATATATCAAAAAGGACAAGGAGTTTGTGCTTTAAGCAACAGATTAAAAAAAAAAAAGAGAAAAATACAAAGAAATTTCTAGATATGAATGGATGTAGCATACACTGAGGAAAGAGACAGCTTAAATGAGGAGTTAAAAACAACAAGGATGAAGATAAAAGGTTGAAAAATGTTTGGAATTTATGAAACTTATTACATACAATGGGTTAAATGAGGTTACAAAAGGAACCTGAACAAGAATGTTTGACAGCATAAACAATGAAGCGTGATCAAGTTATGCTTTTTGTCTTCACCCCAACCTTGTACAGACACTTAGGCGAGACTCAAGAACAATTGACTGGTTATTGAATGGAAGCAACACTCACAGTTATTGAAAGCCAACAAGAATCACACGAACAAATGTGACTGAAATTAAAGGTCACCTTAAATCCAAATGGCAAGAAGCAAGCAACTAAATAGGACTGGGGTTTAGGAGAGTGTCACAGATGATGATGACACTCTCTCCCAAACCTCATCATCATCAGATGATGATGATAGATGCCCTAAGAGGAAGTGACACCAATAATAGAGAAATGTTCACTGTTCGGATGAGCGATCCACATTGATGATGCCATGGAATGTTTAATGTTCTCTTGTAAAGAATGGGCAACAGGAAGCTGATCCTTTGCAAGAGTAAATATTCTTGTGAATGGTGATCAACTAGTTCATGCCACATTTAATAAAGAATGTGGGGTGTCAAACCAACATTTGTCAAGGTGCACTCTTTAGCTAAGGATGAAGAGCAAAACAAATTTACACGAAATGCTGCTCTTGAATTCCTATCTCTATACTTCATTATACAACAACTGTTTTATTATTTTCTAAGATAGCAGAGGAATCAAAAGATTGAACAGCATGAGAGACAGACAAAAACACTTCTTTTTTTTTTTAGGAAAATAAACATAATTAAAAGGCGACAAAAAGGGAAAATGGCTACAGAAGTTTAATATGAAAAAGAGAAAAAAATTAACAATAAGAGAATGAGTTAACTGGTTATTACTTGTCACTCATCAGAACTCAATCTGTTTAAGCAATATTTTTGTGTACACTGGCAAAAAAAGAAACAGAAAAGAAAATACACGCTTATCAATAAAATATAATGAGGCATGTATATATATTTTTAAAAAGCGAATCCCATTTTGCTCCAACTACCAATGCTTCTGTTTGCATAAACGAAGATGGTCTTGATTTAATGAAAATAGCTTCATGGACTTTTAAACGAGAATTGGCAATGTGACCAGCACAGAACTGAGAAATTGCCCTCATGGAAGAACAACGCACACTCCAGATTTTGTATAAAGTGTTCTTTGCAATTACAGATGTTCTCAAGGCCAGATATAAACTATGAAACATGAGCTATGAGCAGTCAAGGAAAGTAACCATACATCAAAATGAAGAAAAACTCAGCAATATTGAAATCAAAGAAAGCTGCTCCGAGATTTCCTAACTTAGGTAATCCTAAAAATATAAAAGTTCTTGTATACTCTGATGCTATATATGCCAGTGTAGAATCTGGATCTTCCCAGAATGGTATTATTTTTATTCAAGGTGAGAACAAAAAAAAGTTGGCAATCAAAATAGTTGGAAATGGTAACCAAAATTCAAATGGAATAAAAGCCCTTAATAAAAGCAACAGGCACTGGATTTTTAACTGCTTTTTGGGTATGTGAGATTTTTTGACTGAATATTTTACGACTAATTCAATGCTATATAGACAATGCATGACTAATAAATGTTTTACAAACCTCGAGTATTGTCAGCAAGAAAAGAATACAAGTATATATAATCAAGATTAAGGGAGATGCTATCAGGGGGGGAAATTCAAGTGTATTGGGTGGATGGGTAAACAGTCAGTTAAGTGCCATACGTGAAACACGCTTGGGCGATCATGTCTCGAAAGAGACATGACTGACTGGCCAGAAGATTATCCTGCAGTAGGTTGCCATTGCTTTCTGCGGTAGACTGGTTGCCAACCAAGACTATAGAACCCAATCTGTTCTGTTATTTAACCCATAACTGGAAGGAAGAGACGGATTAATACCTTTCCCAAGGGTATTTGCGCGTAAGTGAATACAATGAATTCGGCCGGAATTTGAACTCGGCTCCCTGATTTTTCGTTCCGAGCCGATATCCAATGCACCACAAATTGACATATTCTTCAACAAAGAGAAGTACCACTAAACTAAAATTATGAAAAGTACTTAACACGTCAAAACTGAGAAATCATTTAGTTTTCAACTTTAACAACTTTACAGGAGAGCTGCAATGTTGATATTTTGTTTGCTTCCATCTTGGAGAAAAAAAAAAAAAAAAAAGATTATCCCTGCCCTTGGGGTTGTTAAACTGTGGAGAAAAATGTGCTGAATAGATTGCCGCTATATACATGGACAGCAATAACTGGTTAGCTTATTTCCTTAGCTTCTTTTATTATTATCTTCTTATTAGTTTATTATAATCATTATATTTTATTATTATTGTGAGTGCAGCTGTGATGGCTAAATATTTATATTGGTATACCGTCTAAAATGACAGCAACATATAGTGACGTACCTACTAGTGAGTATCTTATATTAAGAGATAAGGAAAAAATTCAAAAGCCCTGCGTGTGACAGGAGGATATATATATATATATATATATATATATATATATATATATATTTTCTAAACATATGTTGTTAAATATAAGAGACAATGAATGTCTATTATGTTTAATTGTGAGGTGTTCTAAACTTGCTTTAATTTCAGTTGAAAATAAACACAAAAATTCTCCAACATTTGGATACCTAAATGTTTAGGTTTTTCAGAGAAATGTTGTTTAATAGTACTCTGATCAATGCTGCGGCATCATGTAACTTAAATTTAGTGTGTATATATATACATACACACACAAATACACAAGTCTTCATTATGAGAATATATATCCCCCAAACACATTCTTCATTACGATGACAATTATTGCAAATATATGTCTCCACACAAGTCTTTATTATAATATATATATATATATATATATATATATATATATATATATATATATATCTCCACACATTCTTTACTTCTTGATGGCAATTATTGCAAAAACATAAAATATAAGACACTGTTAAAGAGCAAACATGTGGCGTAAAGTTTAATAACTGGTAGTAAAGAGAATGAACAGAGAATGTTGCCTCGCTATTGTTTCTCTCTCCAATATTATTTTATTATCATTATATTTTATTAGTTTATTATTTTTTTAATCATATCACCCTGTCTGCATCTCTTTCACTAACATACGCGGCATCCGCACCAACTTCCCCAGCGTAGATTCTTTCCTCCATAATAACTCACCTGATATATTAGCCCTATGTGAAACTAATCTTAACCCTTCTATCCCCTCATCTGAGTTCTGCGTTCCTGGATACCTTCCCCTCTTCAGGAAGGACTCCAATGTTCATATGCATGGGCTTGGTGTCTATGTCAGCGAACACCTTCCCTTAGCTAGGGTGTCATCTTTTGAATCCCCAGATCATTCTTTCATGTGCTTCCGCCTCTCACTTCTCCGCTCGATTAGCTATCTCTTCTTTCTGTACCGCTCTCCTTCCTCCCCTGACTGTTCATTACTTGACATCATTTCTGACAATATTGACAAAGCCATTTCTACCCATCCCTCTGCCCATGTATTCGTGTTTGGTGACTTTAACGCCCACCACACCAAGTGGCTGAAGAACGCTGTCACTGACCCTGCTGGTGTCCACACCATGAACTTTTCAATCACCCAATCGCTTACGCAAGTAGTGGACTTCCCCACGCGTTTCTCCGACAACCCTAACGGAAGGAACTCACTTCTAGACCTCTGCTTCACTTCCATCCCAGACTCTTGCACTACCAGACAACTCTGCCCACTTGGAAACTCTGACCACACTGTAGTGTCCGTCAATATTTCACTCCACTCCCCGCCCGACCCATGAAACACAGATAAGTAGAATATCATACTGCTATCAAAGAGCAGACTGGGATTCGTTCCGAGACTTCCTCTGTGACATCCCTTGGAACAACGTCTTTAGTCTTCCCATCGAAGAATGTGCATCCGAGGTCTCCTCCTGGGTTAAGGCTGGCATTGATGCCTTCATCCCTGCTAGGAAATTCCAGCTTAAATCTCATTTGTCTCCATGGTTCTCACCCGCTTGTTCGGCTGCCATTGCCCACCGGAATCATTTCTTCCGACTTTATCGTAACTATGCGTCGGAACAAAACAGGCGCCTTTTCACTTCAGCTCGTAATAAGTGTAAAAAGATACTTAACGAAGCTAAGATGTTGTTTGCTGCCAGAATGAAGCAACGCATAGCATGCTCTAAATTCGGCTCTAAAGACTACTGGCGACTCTGTAAAAGAGTACTTAACAAGAGCAAGTCCACAATACCCCCGCTAATCAACAAATTTGAGGTCCTCACCTCCCCAGCAGATAAGGCTGAATGTTTTGCCCGCAGATTCTCGAACAATTCGAGTCTGGACTCGTCTGGAGTTTTTACACCCGACTTCTCACCTAGAACTGAGGCACAACTGAATGATGTCCACATTACACCTTCGCTTGTCTCTAAGATTATCTTAAAACTTGACCCTCACAAAGCGAGCGGTGGTGACGGAATCCCAACCATAGTCTTAAAGAAATGTGCCCCTGAACTCTCCTCTATCCTTTCTAAGCTCTACAACCTCTGCCTATCTGCTTCCTGCTTTCCTGCCTGTTGGAAATCTTCCTCTATAGTTCCTATATTTAAAAACACTGGAGAACCCTCTGACCCTGCAAATTACCGCCCTATCAGCCTTCTTCCGATCTTTGGCAAAGTGTTCGAAGCCATTATCAACGCCGAGGTGGTTCAGCATCTCACAGCACACAGGCTCCTCTCGGACAAGCAATATGGTTTCCGCTTCACCAGGTCTACTGCTGATATGCTAACGACCATCACCGAGTACATATACCAGGCACTCGACAGGAATGGCGAAGCTCGAACCGTTGCATTGGATATATCTAAGGCGTTCGACAGAGTTTGGCATGCTGGCCTTCTATGTAAACTGCGGAGCTATGGTATAACTGGACATTTGTTTGAACTAATTCAGTCATTCCTCTCTAACCGCACAATGAAAGTGGTATTAAACGGACATGCCTCTCAGAACTACCATACAAACGCAGGTGTCCCCCAAGGCTCCATCTTAGGTCCTACACTCTTCCTGATATATATTAATGATCTCCCTGATTCCATAAGAACCCAAATAGGTTTGTACGCCGATGACACCACAGTTTACTCTCGCCTCCAACAAAAATCTGGTGTAGGCGTCAAAGCTAAACTTGCAGCCGAGATTGAAAAAGACCTCCAATCCATATTGGACTGGGGTAAGAAATGGCTAGTAAATTTTAATGCTTCTAAAACGAAGCTACTGTCAATTAACCATCATCGACAATCTCACCTACCTCCCATTAGCATGGACCAGGCTTGCCTCCCAGAGAGTAAAACACTACGCCTCCTTGGTCTCACACTTTCAGCGGACCTCAAATGGAATGACTATATCGAATCCATTGCTAAATCCGCTGCTATGAAAGTCGGTTCTCTGTGTAGGGCCCGGAAGTTTTTTCCGTCTAAATCTATCCTGCACATTTACAAATCTACCATCCGCCCGTGCATTGAATACTGCTGCCATATCTGGTCGGGTGCCCCTGCTGTTCTCCTCGGGCTTCTCGATAAGGTTCAGAGGAGGGTCTGTAATGTGATAGATACCGACTTGGCAGACCGCCTGCAGTCTCTCTCCCACCGGCGAGACGTGGCTTCGCTGTGTCTCTTCTATAAATACTTTCACGGCTTCTGCTCCGATGAACTTAGATCACTGGTGCCCCCTAAATACGAATTTGCACGAGATACTAGATTAGCAACTAGATCCCACCCTTTTACAGTGAAATCGATAAAATGCAGCCGTAACTTCTACTCCAACAGTTTCTTTCCTCGCACTTCCCGACTGTGGAATTCTCTTCCAAACGATTGCTTCCCCGACGGCTACAATCTCCAGGAGTTTAAATGTAAGGTCAATAGACACCTCCTAACACACTAACCTGCTCCCATTCTATCAAACACTCTTCCCATCTGCCTGACACTCATCCTCGCTATCCTTACTCATCTATCACCTTTCTCCTGACATTCCCTATGTCTATCCACTCCTTCTCTTTACCTTCCCCTATGTAGCCCCATGCGCAATAGTGGCAGTGGAATGCCTTGCTTGGGGTGAGATGATTAAAAAAAAAAAAAAAAAAACCCCAAGCAAGGCGATAATGCCACTGATGCGCAGGGGGCTACGTAAGAGTGCAAAGATTGGAAAAGAGAAAGCCGGAAACCGCATCCTAAACAGGAAACAAGGGATGAGCCTCTTATCCTCATTTCATTTTATTATACTTTATTATCATTTCTTCTTTTATTTTAATCTGCTGTATATGTTTTCATTTTTAGTTCACTTTTAATTATAACCGTTCTAAACGTAAAAAAAAAAAAATCTTTAATTCTACAGAATTCTATAGAAATGCCTCCTACATAATGGTAAGACATTAGCCAGATGAAGACATCATTGCCACTTATGTCTTACTATTATGTGGGACATATTCTAACACATCCTGTATTCTTACTTTTCAGAAAAAACAAACCATTTAACTGTGACTGTATAAACATATTACACTATATTAATAATTCTTTACACAACCCGTAAAAACTTTATATATTTATAATTCCTTCAATAATCCATGAAAACTGCAAAAGCCAATGTGAAATTTAAAACAGAACAGAAGATGTGCATTTAAGTGATTTTCTCAGATGTGAGAGTGATAACTTTGATTTATAAATTCAGGAAAAAGTAGGTACATGTTAATGGACACCTTTTTTTTTTTCTAACATTTAATGAATACCACTTTTTTTCTAACATTTAATGGATACCTCTTTTTTTTTTCTAACATTTAATGGATACCTCTATTTTTTTTCTAACAGTTAATGGATACCTCTATTTTTTTTCTAACAGTTAATGGATACCTCTATTTTTTTTCTAACAGTTAATGGATACCTCTATTTTTTTTCTAACATTTAATGGATACCTCTTTTTTTTAAACATTTAATGGATACCTCTTTTTTTTAAACATTTAATGGATACCTCTTTTTTTTAAACATTTAATGGATACCTCTTTTTTTTAAACATTTAATGGATACCTCTTTTTTTTAAACATTTAATGGATACCTCTTTTTTTTAAACATTTAATGGATACCTCTTTTTTTAAACATTTAATGGATACCTCTTTTTTTAACATTTAATGGATACCTCTTTTTTTAACATTTAATGGATACCTCTTTTTTTTTTTTTTAACAACACCAAATTATTTACATTTTATTTAATATGACAAAAGATCAGGCATTCTTAATTTCATATGAAATCAAGAAAAATAAATTTACTGGTTTTACATATTTGCCAACCAATATTAAACAGCGCTTAAATAGTTTCATTCAGAAATTTAACATATATCAAACACAAAATGATCAATAAGAATTCTTGATACACACAAGGTCAAGTTATTTATGAAATTAATTTCTTATTCATTTTTGTAATGTGTCTAATTACATTTTTTGCACGCAACACACAGTCATTATTGAAAGAAAAGGGAAACAAATAAATTTATAAGATACAAAGAATGTGTGTCAATTAACATTTTCTATTTTGATGGCTGGAGGCAATACTTTAATGATGGAAAAGACAGCCATGGAAAACAACTTACTCTCAAAGAAATACGAACTGGGATCAAATATGGATCAGACTGATAGAATGATAAGATAAAGAAAAAATAGGAAATGCTTATCAATCTAACATATTTCCCCTTTTTTTTTTATAAGCGTTTCACCCCAAGCAAGGCATGTCACTGCCACTACTGCGCAGGGGGCTACATAGAGTGGAGAAAGGATGATTAAATATAGGAAATGTCAGAGGGTGGGTGATAGGCGGGTAAGGATACCGAGAATGAGGCTTGGGTAGATGAGAGTGTTCTGAGAATAATTGGGAGTTAGTGTGATAGGAGGTGTCTATTGACCCTACATTTAAACACCTGGAGATTGTAGCTGTCGGGAAAGCAGACTTGTGGAACGGAGTCCCACAGGCGGGAAGCGCGAGAAAAGAAGCTGTTGGAGTAGAATTTACAGTTACATCTTATCTGTTTAACTGTAAAAGGGTGGGACCTAGTTGCTAATCTAGTATCTCGTGTAAATTCGTGCTTAGGCGGCACCAGTGATCTAAGTTCATCGGAGCAGAAACCATGAAAGTACTTGTAGAAGAGGCACAGTTAAGCCACATCACGCCGGTGAGAGAGTGGTTGCAGCCGGTCTGCCAAGTCAGTATCAACCACATTACAGATCCTCCTTTGTATTTTTTTTTATTAAAGTTTCATCAGAGAATGAGATGGAGAAAAAGAAGAAAAATATTCTATTATTCTCTTTGATTTTGAAACATCACAAATTATACTAACATTGGTTTAAAGAGTCAAATGCATGTGAAACATGATTAATAAAAATCAAATACAAAAGTAAAAATACCAGAATTTCTTCCATTCTTAAAAAGTTTTAATAAAAGTGGAACATGTCAGATGGTAAACATTTCCTATTTGTCCTATATCACTTACATACATATAAAAATGGTGTGATCAATAAATTGCCTAAATTAGACAAAAATGAAAACAATACTCACACTTCATTTTAACAAATATACTTATGAAAATATATGTTAAATTACTAAAGAGTAAATTTATTTAATAAAATTGCCATTCGCTTCACAAATGTTCACCAGATGACTTTGGAATCTCCTGCATCTCTTCTGAATGGTCTCCTTGTTTAAGTTGGTGAATGCTGCCATAATCATTGCCTTTAGTTCATCTTAAGTATTACAAGGAGCTTTGTTGTTTTTTGGTTTTTTTTGCTCAACTGTGCCCCACACATAACAATCAAGGGGGTTGGAGTGTGGGAAGTTAGGGAGTCAGACATAAGGGGTGATGCAGTCACAGCATTTGTCTATCAGCCATGACTGGATTCTCCTGCTTGTGTGTCATGGTGCAGAGTTCTGTTGCCAGATATAGATTCTTCCAGCAGCCACCCTCTTGACCCAGGGCAGGGATACCTTATCATGGCACTTGATATAGGCCGCTGTATTGAGTCTGAGGCCCTAACCAACAAATTCAGGAGTTCCTTTTAAATAAGAACAATCAGTTTCCAAGCTACTGCATCTTCGTAATCACAATTAGACTCATCCAACTCTTTCTAAATCCTCTGCATTGGCCCCAGATTGATACTCAAACACTCTGAAATGTTTGTCTAGGAGCATTTGGCATAATTGCCAAACAGTAATCCATGCCATTCGTAGATTTCTGACGGAGTCAATTGTCATGTTGCTCTTTTCTTTACAGACTGTGCCCAACTGACCCTGTTATACTGTGCAGGTGACAAAACAATGTGCATGCAGAAAATTAAAAATATAAAATGGCAACATCACATACTATGTGTGTGTGTGTGTGTAATATATATATATATATATATATATATATATATATATGAGAGAATACCAGAATATTTGAAGCATGTTAGATTGATAAATATCTTGTATTTGTTCTTTATCTTCAGTCAGCCAGTTAAGTGCCATACGTGGTAAATGCTTGGGCGATCATGTCTCAAAAGAGACATGACTGACTAGGCAGAAGATTATCCCGCAGTAGGTTGCCATTGCTTTCTGCGGTAGATTGGTTGCCAGCCAAGGCTATAGAACCCAATCTGTCCTGTTATTTAACTGGAAGGAAGAGATGGATTAATACCTTTCCCAAGGGTATTTGCACGTAAGTGAATGCAATGAATTCAACTGGAATTCGAACTCGGCTCCCCGATTTCTCGTTCCGAGCCGATATCCACTGTACCACAACGCACATCCTTTATCTTACTCTGCCAAATTCTAATCCATATTTGATTACAAGTCATATATATATATATATATATATATATATATATATATATATCACGTTGAATACACCGGTTTTCGCTCGATCACCGACGTTAAGCAACATTGAGCCTGGTCAGTACTTAAATGGGTGATCGCTTGGGAATACCAGGTGCTGTAAACATTATTGACGGATGTGTGTTGTGGTGCAGTGGATGTCGGCATGAAGGGGCAAATCGGTGAGTCGAGTTCCAATTCCATTCGAACACTTTGTATTCACTTACGCACTGGTACTCTTGGGAAAGGTATTAATCTGTCCCTTCCCTCCAGTTATGGGTTAAATAACTGATGTCTGTTGTTCATGTGATCTGTGGCAAACTTTTGCACCAATTGTTTGTTATCAGCAGTTCCAAAAAGTGTGGATGATGCTACACAAGCCTTCACCACTTTAAACAATTCTTTGTGTGTAGTCTAACTGTGTTAGACTCTCATATGTCGAAATTGACGGGAGAGTCCATAATAATAAAAATACATTATATATATATATAATCTCCTTTCACCATAAGCAAGGCGAAAATGCCACTAAGAGACCTGGAGGTTATTGAAAGTGAAAGACTTTAATGAGGAGAAAAGACAATAAAAGAACAGAGGATGGCAATTGATGCACATCTAAATTTCTGAAAAATGTAGATGGCAGGGAAGCAAGAAACTTGAAGGGAATTTTACAAGTGAGAAGTGCAAGAAAGTACATTATTAGAACAGAACCTGTGGTTAATTCTAGCTATTACAATGGTAAAATGATAAGACCTAATTTCCACTCTAGTAGTGTGCTTAAATTCCTGCAGATGAGGTACCAAAGAGGAACGCTCATTAGAAAATATTTGTAGAAAAATATGGGGGTAAGAGCTGAAAAATTTCTGAACATGATCCACTTTTCAAATTTTGAACCAATGACCAAACAACAAAAGAAAATATTTAAGGACTATTTGGAGTTGAGCTGAGAACTTTTCAGCACAGAGAGAGAGAGAGCGAGAGAGAGAGAGAGAGAGAAAAAAAGTGACAGATTTATCTCTCACTATTCTGCAATAATTTTTCATTCTGGATTCCTTGAGAATCACATGAAACCATCCTCAGAAGAACATATTGTCTGAGAATAAAAATAACAAGAGGAAGGTGAGGTTCTATTAGTCTATTAGATTCTACCAGAAATTTTCCCCACGGGAGGGGATACAATGACGAGAGTAAGGAGGTGAATCAGAGAAAAGGAATTTGAACTGGTCACAAGCTGTGAAAGGATCTGTAATGTTGATATTACAAACCAAGGACAGGTTTTTTTGGGTTTTTTTCTTTTCCTTCATCTGACTGGCATACACACAAATAAATACACTCACCCATACTACTTACTATAACAAGTGCACACACCTATATATTTTCTGAAGACACCTGTCATTTTTATTATGGAGTCTTTATTATAATTCCAGTACTGAGGCCTCATAGGAAAGATTCATCTGGTGATATCCGAGGCCATAGAAAATAATAATAAAAAGTTATAAAAAAATAGAAAGAGGTTACTCCATTTCGGAACAAGAAAGAGAAAGATAAACTGAATCTTTGAGTGACATCACTTCATTCATCCCTTAAAACATGCCAGCAATTTGTATGAATGACTCCGGTGGGGAGTGGCAGGACAGGTAATTGGGTTTGGATATAGGATCAAAGGATGACAACTGAAATGATTCTAACTGTAAATACCTCCCCTCCTATATACTCTCTGGGGACAGATTGCCTTGGTAGCATCAGCTGCCACAGGTACAGTTATTAGATAGCCAATGACTACAAACATTTATTCCTCCTTCAATTGTCCACAAGTAAGGACAAACGTGGATTATCAATGCTTAGCTTAGTTTGGCACAAGGCCACAAGTAAGGGGGCGCCCTGAAAATAATAAACTCACTCCAGTTAAAAGGAGAAATGAGTGGAAGGGGTGCAAGAAATGAAGGCATTAAACTCATTATGCAGGGTGAATCAAAAGATGCACACCAGTGGGGGTTAATGGATAAGATCAAAGAGGTCCTGTTTAGTGGCGACCGAGGTCACAACCCTTACATTTTTTTTCTGTGAGGCTATTTCAAATCAGACAATAATATTGAGGAACTTAATGAAAAAATATGAATGCAGTAAAATGACAGAGGAAACTCTCCAATGTCATAATAAATCAGGCAGGCACAGAACTGAAATGTATTTTAAAGAAGGAGGACATTTTGAACTGCACATATAATAAATAGTAAATAAAATTTTCATGTGTAATTATACTTTTAATAAATTATCCACCCTGGGGTGTGCGATTTTTGCTTCATCCTGTATATACTAAGCTTGTTTTAGTTTTGCATGAAGCCCCAATTTTAGGGCAGCCAGCAAATAACAGCAGCAATAGAATCAGAATATGAGATTTGCTAGGCTTAGTATAGCACAAGGTGAGAAATGATGAGCACCCAGTGAGAACTAATATTGATGATCAGAGACAGTATTAATTTACAGGTAAGACTAAAAAAAATAAAAATGTCTTCTTATATGAAGAAAAAAAAAACATGTATAGTTATCTCAGCCAGCATTTGTTTCACAGATTATAAACCTAGTTGTGGCCTTGTGCCAAATGGGCTTAACTTAGCACTGGTTGGTCAGATAAATTCGTTATTTTTTTTTTTCCAATGTTATTTGAATTAACACACAAAGTATTTTTTCTGTAGTGTTTTGTATTTTTTTTTTTAGCTCTGTTCTTCCTCTCCATTGTTTTAGAAATTTGATTGGATTTTATCTCTTTTCAGACAATCTGATGGTGGAAATTAGAATTTTCAATACCTGTATCTCTTTGCTCCTCTCAATCAAGGTTCCAAATCTACCAAAGCTGCTCAAGACAATTGTGCCGTATATGGAGAAGAAAGCACTGTACAGAAACAGTTTTCTCACTTCAAGAAGAACTTCAGCCACACACACACTCTGCATTCTGGTTAACCGGTTCAGTTCAATGAAAACCAATCAAACTCAGCCAGAATGATTTCTACATTCTAATCATTAACAACCAAGTGGAATGTTGACGAGAAGCCACGAACAATAAAAAAGTGTGTATATTATTGATGGATTTGTTAAATTTGTTAAGTGAATAATATGGTTCAAATAAATGATGAAAGCAAACAAATTTATCTGACATCTCAATAAATACCTATAACTCTTCCTAGTACATTTGAAACACGGGTATTAATTTTTTTTTTATTTGTAAGGAAGTTTTGTTTTATTTTTGATTTTGTACTTAACTAGGTGATGATCATTACGTACAGAATTCTGACAAAAAGCTGTAAAAGATAAACTAATATAGAATTCATATAGTTTCGTCCTTCACCCACACTCTTACTTCACTTATTTTTGTATAAGCAAACTCTGGCAACAGGAGTGAAGTTCTTAAGCCCTGCATTTTTCAATTTTGAAACTAACATCTGTTTGTGTCTACATAAAAAAATAAAAAAATAAGAAATTAAAAAAATAACAGAAAGCAAAGGATTGTCAATGGTCAGGAATTAAGGCAAGTGTTCCTTATAGCATAGGATTCCTTTTTCATCTTTCAAAGTACATCTGCATTTTTAAAATAAAACTTGATGTATATTGCAAAATGCTGTGAGTGAGTGAGTGAGAGCAAATATACAAATATAGGTTACTTGGATTTCCTGCCAGTATTTGACTATAAGTTAAAACAATGCTGATTAGAATGCTGATTTTCCAAGTAGGTAGGCCCTTCCCAGTGCTGAAAAATACTGAGTCTCCTAAAAGACTACAGTAACAATTAAAAACAAGGTTGTTTCCCTTAAAATTGCCATTCTTATAATTTTACAAATGGAATTGCTCAATCTGAACAAATAGAACATACTAGTAACTAGACAATGCTAACATTGAATGATGAGTTTCTGGTGATAAGACTTCTAACAAGAAGCCTATATATATATATATATATATATATATATATGTGTGTGTGTGTGCGTGCACACCCAAAACTTTTTGTCACAATTAACGATGGTGAAAAGTGACCATCATTATAGAGAAACAACTGTATTACTTGTGGAAACCATTTTCTTTTGAGGGAAATATTTAAAGATTCATTTCTTAATGATATGGACACTGTATCTATCAAATATGGACATTCTAATGACACCTGGAAAAGAAAGACCAAGCAGCAAATAGCATTTTATTAACAGCCTGGCCCTTTTCATCTGTCATAATATTCAAAGAAAACATTCATTTGAAAATGGTTCTATACCAGATTAAACCAAACTAGGTAAGATGTACGCAAACACACACACACACACACAATCTACTGAATAAATTATTTTATTTCCTTATTGGTATGTGGATGTGAGGGAGTCAAATTGGTTGACAAGAATGCTTTCCTTTCTCATAGTTACTGCCTCAGTGAGGTGGGGGGGGGACAAGAGAGGAAAATGATAAAGTGGCAATGAGTCAAAAAATGCTTGGCCCAAATGACAATGACCTGAAAATGGAAAAAAAGGATTCCAGTAGTGACAAATTTCCAAACCAATTAAGCAACAATCAATTTGGGGGGTGGTGGTGGTGGTGGTGGTGGTGGTAGAGAAGAGAGACAAAAAAAGAAAAAAAATGACAGGGAGGTAAAAACAACAACAGCACCTAAGGTGGAAAGTGAGAGAGAGAAAGAGGTTTTTTGGTCAGTAATAGAGTCTTTGGGTGGGGATATGAAACAGTGAGAGTTTGGGAGAGAGAAAAAGAAACTGAGAATTTAGTGAAATTTAGGAGAGAGAAAAAAACAATGAGAGTTTGATGAGGCAAGAGAAAGAGAAACAGTAAGAATTTGGGGGAGAGAGAAAGAGAAACAGTGAGAATTTGGGGGAGAGAGAAAGAGAAACAGTGAGAATTTGGGGGAGAGAGAAAGAGAAACAGTGAGAATTTGGGGGAGAGAGAAAGAGAAACAGTGAGAATTTGGGGGAGAGAGAAAGAGAAACAGTGAGAATTTGGGGGAGAGAGAAAGAGAAACAGTGAGAATTTGGGGGAGAGAGAAAGAGAAACAGTGAGAATTTGGGGGAGAGAGAAAGAGAAACAGTGAGAATTTGGGGGAGAGAGAAAGAGAAACAGTGAGAATTTGGGGGAGAGAGAAAGAGAAACAGTGAGAATTTGGGGGAGAGAGAAAGAGAAACAGTGAGAATTTTGGGGGAAAGAGAAAGTGAGAATTTGGGGGGAAGAGAAAGTGAGAATTTGGGGGGAAGAGAAAGTGAGAATTTGGGGGGAAGAGAAAGTGAGAATTTGGGGGGAAGAGAAAGTGAGAATTTGGGGGGAAGAGAAAGTGAGAATTTGGGGGGGAAGAGAAAGAGAAACAGAAAGAGTTTGGGGGAAGAGAAGGAGAAACCAAAAGAGTTTGGGGGAAGAGAAGGAGAAACCAAAAGAGTTTGGGGGAAGAGAAGGAGAAACCAAAAGAGTTTGGGGGAAGAGAAACAGAAACAGTGAGAGTTTTGTGGGGAAAGAAAATGTCCGTGACTTCTGACTAAATTAGTGTTTCCTTCTGCTCAGAGCTGACTATTACTTATTGGGATCAGTGGCTGACACTGAAGTCAGAACTTTAAATGCTGACTTTCAATGAGGTAAGAAGAAAATCTTTATTTGGAGCAACACAATCTTCCTAACAATTCTTCTCCTTATTTATCTTTTTTCAACACCTCGCTAAGCTTGGCAAATATCTATGATGTATAACAGGAACTTTCAATCTTATAATCTTATGTCCAAGCATTTAACCCCAGGGCTATTCCCAGACAGTGATTATCAACAGTGACGTTCTATCTGCAAGTCATGTGCGTCAGTTCCCGAGAGGCTGGCACTATATTTGGCAGTTAGGAATGGTTGCAAGCAACTTGCGGCTTCCATTAAGAGAAATTCTGCCAAAGCCACTCAACCTTGAGAATCAAAAGTGGAAAATAAACAGATTTTACTGCAACAGACTGCACTTGTTGTTATTTAATAAAACAAGAAAAATGGTGAGGAAGAAAGGATGAAAAGAGCAGAAGACATAAAAGAAGAGGATAAAGAAGGAAGGAAGGGAGGAGGAAATTTCAGAAGAAAACAAATTTGTTGCAGCAAATGCATTTTGATAGAAAGCAAATAGTTTGTTCAGATTGAATGAAAAGTTAACTATACCAATTCATATCGAATGCATCGGAAACACATTGGCACGTGATTGACACCTGCAGCTCTTTGCATTCTGATCAAGACAGACAGACAGACAGACGCATTTGCAGTGGTAGATATAACAAGAGCTACAGTATTAGAATAGAAAGCTTGTTTAGCAGTTGCTGAGTGATTAATAATTTCTATATTTCTTTGCAGTATCATTTGATTTTCTTTTTACAACTGATCAACCCTTTGCAGGTTGATTAAACCTAGAATACAGTTTTTTTTTTAAGATAAGGGTTTAGTGAAACAAAGTCTTAATAATTAACTAATAGCCAGGATGAGCAGGTGGATCATACTTTTCCAAAGAGTATTTGCACATAAGTGAATGTAATGAACCTAACAGAAATTGGAACTCAGCTCTTCAATTAACAATTCTGAGACATTACACCACCTGCTATTCCCAAGTGGTGACCAACCTATGTGCTGACCAAATTTACAACACCTGCTATTCCCAAGTGGTGACCAACCTATGTGCTGACCAAATTTACAACACCTGCTATTCCCAAGTGGTGACCAACCTATGTGCTGACCAAATTTACAACACCTGCTATTCCCAAGTGGTGACCAACCTATGTGCTGACCAGATTCAACTTTGCTTAACTTTGGTGATCATACATGGAAGCATTGTTTCAATGTGGTGTTGCCATAAAACTTCAATGTATGAAATGTGCATGACTGAGTTCCAGTGAAATAAGACATCCAGAGATCAAACAATGAATTGTCTCAAGTAAAATTTCAAATATAATGTCATGTTAATAACTCGTTTCTATCAGTTATGATATTAAGACCTTCTTAGGCTACTTGCTGTGATATCTGTTAGAAATACTCTTGACTCCAACAGATTTTGACTCATTTGAAGTTCTTTATTTAAGGTGTCTAGCCAAGTCCATTTGTATTATCAGGTGTGTATTATTTACTCTTTTGAAATTTCTTTTTATTAGTAAATATTTATTTATTCATTTGTGCTTGTCCCCTGCACTTTCTGGGGAGTTTGCCAATGTACAAAACTTTGTATTTTATGTTTTAGGCCAACCTCTAGTCTTTCCATGTTTCCTTTTTCTGGTAATTGTACTTGCATATTCAATGAATTCTTGGGGTATTTGTACATCAAGAGCATCATACAGTACTTGCATAGGTTCTATCTTTCTTGCAGGAATTTCTTCACTAAACATTTTCTTTAACTGACTGCAATGTTCTCAGTTCCCATTTTTCCCTTTTACCAGATATATCATCTTTTTACCAGATATATCATCTTTTAAATTGATGACATTTTTATGCTATCTTACATTTCTTTTCCATATTATACACTCTGAAAAAGACTTTGATAAATTTTTAAAATTTGGTGATCTTTTTGTTATAAATTCTTATTCTTTTTTGACTGATAACAACTTGTCGAACACAGATTTAAAAAAAAAATCTTTTAATCAAAAATTAATTAGATAATTAGGCAAAGATAACTTTGTGAAAAATGAAAATATTGATTTTTTTTTTGAATGGTCATCTAATATCTTTAATCCAAAAATAGATCTTGACTGGAAGAACTTCAGCTGCAATTTTGCAATGATGACTCCAATCAGTATTCTGCTGATATTGGCCTTTTTCTAAATCTCTCCAAAACTAAATGGATAACCACCAGTAAAAGTAACCAACATCACTACCTCACAATTTATGGTAAACAAATCAAAGAAATCACAAAATTTGTATATTTTGGCCAGAGTCTGTCTACTACAAGAGATGGCATGGCAGCAGTAAAACATAGAACAGGTTGGGCAGCCTTTAAAAGGTTGGGACTAGGTTGGGCAGCCTTTAAAAGGAATAAAAAATTTGACATCTAAACAAGTACTCTATTTCATCAAAACACGAGTATACAATACATTCGTATTGCCTGTTATTCTGAACGGACTAGAATGTGTTAATTGAACTTCAAAACTATGCAAAATCATGTTATGAGGCTCATGGCTAACCATCGGCTGATAGATCAGATCAAAATGACAGATCTTTGACAAACATCCGGTCTCAGTCTCATTATGACCCTGAAAGTCTAGTCACATTAAACGTTCTTAATCAGGCTTGTCAAAACTCTGCCTGGAAGGTATAGTTAAAGGAAGAAGGAATAGAGGCAGACCCCCAAAGAGGTGGCATAATAACATTTATGAATGGTCCAGGCTGAATCCTGCCTATCCTCAACATCGCCACACAAGATAGAAACCTTTGAGAGATGACTTACTCATATTAATACACAATCTGCTGCAGGCAGAGACAGTCTAACATGATGCACTCCAATCTGAACTTTGGGTTCTTGGCATATTTTTTTTGGAGAAGTTTCATGAAATATTCTGTAACTGTAGAATCAGCAAAAAATGTTCTTGGAGTACAAATCAGTTTTCTGATTTTTCTTTTTTTGGTTTTTTAATTTTGATGAATTTTGGACATCATTGTATCTTTGGCATGAATCTGATCTGCCATCAGCCCACAAATTTTCTATTCAATCATGCTATTAATCAAAGTTAATGAAAATTTGGTGATCTCAAAGACAATAAAGTTCCCGTCACTTACCTGATATAAATGTGGCTATACTTCTCTCCATTGCATAACTGCAAAAAAATCAAAATGTCTTTCATTAGTACAGTTCTGAAGACAGGTTAATAAATTTCAGAGTCACCTTCTAGCAAATACCTACACATTTCTTATAGTTATTCAGGCTAGTTTTGTGTGTACCAAATTAGGAACAAATTTGCAACGTTAATGATAATATTAGTTTAATCTTGAACAATTGCTTACATGGTAATGGATGTAGGTACTAAGAGAGGATCTAATTATCTTCATAGTCTTTTTATCAATTTATTATCCTCCTACAATAAGGCATCCAAAGGCCAAACCACTTTATCTTTCTGGAAAACTTTAAGCTATTTTTCATCATTAAAATCATCTGCTGTCCCCGCACATATTTAATCCAAATCAACAGCTGCTTTATTAATTATTTTTTTATTCTCATCTACAATGATTTCAACTAACATTTACCACCACTCTTATGAAAACAAATCAGACATGATTGATAATGATTCCTGCTGCAACCACATAGATTACCACATATGACAAAGAACAGATAGAAAACCATCTAAAATAATCGAAACAAAGAAGAGGAGACTAGTAAAAACAAGAATGATTGCTTTTTATGGCTTATTGACCCTTTGCAGCTTATTTAAAACCAGAAAATATTTAAAGATTGTAAGAAAGTTTTTTTGGTAATGATCTAATAATACAATTGTTACTAATTAATCCCAAGGGTATTTGCATGTAAGTGAATATAATGAACCCAACTAGAATTGGAAATTGACACTAATTAAGAATTCCATGCGACATTATCCACACATACAAGTTTACAGTGTCTAGTATTCCCAAGTGATCACCCATATTGCTACAGACCAGGCTTAACATTGCTTAACTTCAGTGATCATACAAGAACCAGTACAAACAAGAAAATTTCTTATAACTGACTTATATTTAACCATGGAGTTTTTTTTTTGTTTTTTCTTTTTTCAACATTTTTGGAGAGAAATTAGTAATAGATGGCTGTTGGTTTCCACAGACTATGAAGTCTACTAATGCAACTTGCTAATCCTTGTTATTGATGCCTGCTCAGGCACATTGTGCATGTTCAACACAGTTCCAATTTATGATTGATACTTTCCTTGGAGTTGGAGTAGAGGTTCATCTACTGTTTCCTGTTTAAGAAGAGGTTCATGGTTTCTTTTCTCTCCTCAGGTCATAATAGTGGTGCTGTCACAAGGTTTTTATGATATGTGGGGATGGTGGCAATGTCTCTTCATGCTGAAGATACTGGGTTGACAGTTTTTTCTGGTTGTTGCTTCCGAGTGGTAATTAGGAGCCCAAACTCTTGCGTAACATCTCTGATCAACAATTGAATAATAATTGTAAATTATTATAAATTTATAAATTCTTGTTCAACTCCATATGACTTGTCCGGAGTGAGTGCTCACACCCAATTTCCCACCTAGAATTGAGGCTCACTTGATACCCATAAAGCAAACTGAAGTGATGAATTCCAGTCATTATCATTAAAAAAAAAAAAAAAAAAAAAAAAAGTGTACCCCTGAGCTGGCTCTAGTCTTCTCAAAACTCTATATAATTCTTACATCAATGCATCCTTCTTTCTTGCTTGTTGGAAGTCCTCTTCTGTAGTTCCTGTTTTTAAGAACTTGGGGGAACCCTTCAACTCCTAATTATCATTCTATTAGCCTCTTACTTGTTTTTGGCAATGTATTCAAGGCTATTATCAATGTTGAATTAGTGAGGCATCTCATAACCTCTGTGAAAAACAGCATGGGCGCCCCTTTACCAAGTTTACCACTAATATGCTAATGACCACACACACACACACACACATATATATATATATATATATATACGAGGCTCTTCATAAGAATCGCAAAGCTTGTGGTGTTGATATCTTGAAAGCATTTGACAAAGTTTGGCATGCTGGCCTTCTGTGCAAGCTCTAGAACTAAGGTATTTTGGGTTGATTGTTTGATTTAATCCAATCGCTCCTATCAAATCATGAGAAAGGTTGTTAAAAGTTTTTTTCATATGAATGTCAGCATCCTTCAAGGTTCTATCCTAGGTCTTTTTCCTGATCTTCATCAATGATCTTCTTGATGCAATCAGTTCCTAAGTAGGCATCTATGCAAATGAAATCACCATTGTTCCTGTCTCAATAAGCATCTATCAAGGCTGACAAAATAAACCTTGGCTGCTGCCATTCAGAAGGACCCACAATCCCTCAGGTTCTGTCCTAGGTCCTACGCTTTTCCTGATCTTCATTAATGATCTTCTTGATGTAATCAGTTCCTGGTTTCATGCAAATGAAATCACCATTTACTCCTGTCTCAATAAGAAACTCCACCGCGTCGACTGCGAAACTCTGGCTGCTGCTACCTGGAAGGACCCTGCCACCCTCAAGGTTCTGTCCCAGGTCCTACGCTTTTCCTGATCTTCATCAATGATCTTCTTGATGTAATCAGTTCCTATAGGCATCTATAAAATGAAAACCACCATTTACTCCTGTCTCAATAAGAAATCTATCAAGGCTGACAAATAAACCTGGCTGCTGCCATTCAGAAGGACCTACAATCCCCTGGGTTCTGTCCTAGGTCCTACGCTTTTCCTGATCTTCATTAATGATCTTCTTGAGTAATCAGTTCCTAAGTAGGCACCTATGCAAAATGAAATCACCATTTACTCCTGTCTCAATAAGAAATCTACCAAGGCTGACAAAGTAAACCTGGCTGTTGCCATTCAGAAGGACCTACAATCCCTCAAGGTTCTGTCCTAGGTCCTACGCTTTTCCTGATCTTCTTACCAATGATCTTCTTGGATGTAATCAGTTCCCATAGGCATCTATGCAAATGAAATCACTCATTTACTCCTGTCTCAATAAGAAATCTATCAAGGCTGACAAAAATAAACCTGGCTGCTGCTATTCAGAAGGACCTTACAATCCCTCAGGTTCTGTCCTAGGTCCTACGCTTTTCCTGATCTTCATTAATGATCTTCTTGATGTAATCAGTTCCAAGTAGGCACCTATGCAAATGAAATCACCATTTACTCCTGTCTCAATAAGAAATCTACCAAGGCTGACAAAGTAAACCTGGCTGTTGCCATTCAGGAAGGACCCACAATCCCTCAAGGTTCTGTCCTAGGTCCTACGCTTTCTTCTCCTGATCTTCATCAATGATCTTCTTGATGTAATCAGTTCCTAAGTAGGCATCTATGCAAAATGAAATCACCATTTACTCCTGTCTCAATAAGAAATCTATCAAGGCTGACAAAATAAACCTTGGCTGCTGCCATTCAGAAGGACCTACAATCCCTCAAGGTTCTGTCCTAGGTCCCACGCTTTTCCTGATCTTCATTAATGAATCTTCTTGATGTAATCAGTTCCTAAGTAGGCACCTACAAATGAAATCACCATTTACTCCTGTCTCAATAAGAAATCTACCAAGGCTGACAAAGTAAACCTGGCTGCTGCCATTCAGAAGGACCCCACAATCCCTCAAGGTCCTGTCCTAGGGTCCCACGCTTTTCCTGATCTTCATCAATGATCTTCTTGATGTAATCAGTTCCTAAGTAGGCACCTATGCAAATGAAATCACCATTTACTCCTGTCTCAATAAGAAATCTACCAAGGCTGACAAAGTAAACCTGGCTGCTGCCATTCAGAAGGACCTACAATCCCTCAAGGTTCTGTCCTAGGTCCCACGTCCTTTCTCCTGACTTCATCAATGATCTTCTTGATGTAATCAGTTCCTAAGTAGGCATCTATGCAAATGAAATCACCATTTACTCCCGTCTCAATAAGAAATCTATCAAGGTCGACACAAAAATAAACCTGGCTGCTGCCATTCAGAAGGACCTACAATCCCTCAGGTTCTGTCCTAGGTCCTACGCTTTTCCTGATCTTCATTAATGATCTTCTTGATGTAATCAGTTCCTAAGTAGGCACCCATGCAAATGAAATCACCATTTACTCCTGTCTCAATAAGAAATCTACCAAGGCTGACAAAGTAAACCTGGCTGCTGCCATTCAGAAGGACCTACAATCCTCAAGGTTCTGTCCTAGGTCCTACGCTTTTCCTGATCTTCATCAATGACCCTGATGTAATCAGTTCAAGTAGGCATCTATGCAAATGAAATCACCATTTACTCCTGTCTCAATAAGAAATCTATCAAGGCTGACAAAATAAACCTGGCTGCTGCCATTCAGAAGGACCCACAATCCCTCAAGGTTCTGTCTCAGGTCCTACGCTTCTTCTGGATCTTCATTAATGATCTTCTTGATGTAATCAGTTCCTAAGTAGGCACCTATGCAAATGAAATCACCATTTACTCCTGTCTCAATAAGAAATCTACCAAGGCTGACAAAGTAAACTGTCCACATCTGCAGGTTGACCCACAATCTCCAGGTCTGTCTCCATCCTGTCTTTTCCTGATTCTCACCAATGATCTTGGTGTGGTCCATGCCCCAAGTAGCATCTATAAATGAACCACCATTTCTGCCCCAATAAGAAATCTATCTCCACATTAAAATAAACCACCATTCCAGCACATCAATGGACCTGGCATCCCTTTCCAGGGGACTACCTAGGTCTCACGTTTTTCTGATTTTCATGAATATCCTTCCATTAACAGTTCTAACAGGTACCTATGCAAATGAAATCACCATTTACTCCTGTCTCAATAAGAAATCTATCAAGGCTGACAAGGCTAAAATAAACCTGGTTGCCAGCACTAGAAGGACCTACAATCCTCAGGTTCATCCAGGGTCCTACGCTTTTCCTGATCTTCATTAATGATCTTCTTGATGTAATCAGTTCCTAAGTAGGCACCTATGCAAATGAAATCACCATTTACTCCTGTCTCAATAAGAAATCTACCAAGGCTGGCAAAGTTAACCTGGCTGCTGCCCTTCAAAAAAAAAAAAAAAAAAAAAAAAAAAAAAACTGCCAATCTGTGAATGAATGGGGTAGAAAATAGCTCATAAATTTGAATGCCTCTAAAATGAAACTGCTCTCCTTTAACCACCACAGATAAACATCTTGCCTACCTTTAGAATGGATAAGATTAATCACAATTTGCCCCCTTGGCCTTACTCTTTCAAATGATCTCAAATCGAATGACTACATCAAATCCGTAGCTGCATCTACTGCCAGGAAAGCTGGATCACTGTGTTGGATCAAGAAGTTTTCCTTGTCAGAATCTGTTTTGTACATTTGTCTATGAGTTAAATATTGTTGCCATATCTGGTCGTGCCCTACTGTTATTCATCTTGATTTTCTTCACAAAATCCAAAGGTGGATCTGCCAATATAACTGATTTGGACTTTGCAGCTCATCTTCAATACTTTTCTCACCAATGTGATGTAGCTTCCTACAACTATTTTCATGGTAACGGCTCTGACAGCCCCCCCCCCGTTCCCTGACCACATCTATTTACTTGTGCTACTAGATTGGCATCTAGGTCCCACTCTTTTACCACCAAATAGTTAAATGTAATCGCCTCTTCTATCCTAACAGCCTTTTTTCTCATACTTCATGTTTGTGGAACTTCCTACTGTTCGTTTGCCTCTCTGTTACAATCTCCAAAATTTTAAATGCAACGTCAATTGCCATCTTCTATCTACCCATCCATCTCTTATCCTTACTTTGACATCTCCTGTACCTTGTTATTTTCTCTCACTGTAATTCCTTGTGCACCACTAGCAGTCCTGGCTTGCTTAGGGTGAAATGATTATGCAAAAAAAAAAACTGTACTGAGCAGACTTATTACAGTTTCTAGTTGAAAGCATTTAATCTGGAGTGATCAATGATTGAGCAAAGCTAGTACACTCAAACCCATGGTCAAAATGACTTCATGCTATTATAACCATCAAACAGTTTCATTTACCCAATTTCTCACAAGACTTGAGTCAACTCATGGTATGGTTTTCAGGCATTTTCCAATGATCAATAGTGGAATCATCTTCCCCATCCTGATATTAACACCTCCTTGACAAACTGACCATAATGAGTTTTGAATATGGTTCTCATAGTTGGAATAATAATTCTCTTATCACTTGGCAACATATCCATTAGAGAAATTAACTTTCAATTTATAAACTCAAGTAATAAGAGATCAAATCTATTTGACTAGAAACTGACCAACACAATACCAGATTCTTATGGGGAATACAACATTATCTTGATGGTTTGTAATGTCCCAATTTCAGTATGTTGTTAATCAAATAAACTTATACACTACCAAAGTAACTAAGAAACTCTTGACTACTAACAGAGATGGTTATCCATCGCCAATACAGTATCAAGACAGATATACAGTCAAGTGGCCATTTTCATGAATAAAGTTTGATTGACTCTGGTGTTTGTCTATTAAACTCATTGACAAAGGCAGAAGATTGCAAAGCCACATATAATTGTTAATCAAATTTAAACTCAAAGCTCCCATTACTTTCTTAAAAATCATTTTCTATAGCGTCTGCTTCAGATGCCACATTTAAATATAGAAAAGTATTAAAGACAAGAGCAAACACATTGCAAAATTATTGAAAGGCTTTATCAAAATTTGCAATTAGCTAAATTGAAGTTTTGAGTTACGAAAAATATTCAAATACTAAGTAACTATGAACAACCATCTAAATTTCTCATCAAACTATTTAGGGAGAGGAAAAACATGAAATGAAATCAATTTATACAAATATAAAATATTTAGATCTATGTCCTTTAAATTTGTAACTTGATGTCTATTCTTCCTCACAGAAAGCATAATTGTGGTATCCAATGCAAATGAGCTAAGTTATTTTTTTTTTATAAGCATTTCACCCCAGGCAAGGCAGTACTGCCACTGGTGCACAGGGGGTTACAGAAGAGGAGAGTGACAAGAAAGTGGAACAAGTTACAGTGGATCTCAAAAAATGGGTAAGAGAAGTATGAGAACATTGGTGTGAAGAGAGCTGCATGAGAGTAGAGAGGAAAGGGAGAAGAACATGATACAAGGGTTGTCAGGGAAAGGATGCAAGTCAAGGAGATAAAAGATGGCAGTTGACATTGCATTTAAGTTCTTGGAGATTGTAGCTGTCAGGGAAGCAAGTATATAGAAGGGAGGTCCACAGGCAGGAAGTGTGAGAAAAGTAGTTGCTAGAGTAGAAGTTGTGATTACATTTGATCGGTTTTACTGTAAATTGGTGGGACCTAGTCACTAGTCTAGTAGTTCAAGTAAGCTACTGTTTGGTTTCCATTACGTCATGTGTAACAGTGTACCATGTATCAAATACTGAAACTGCAAGATACACCAGATATAACAATAATACACTTGCTTGTACCAAACTTGATGCATTTCCATAAACATATTTGTTTTGCTTCCTCTTCACAAAATGCATAAAACATGAGAGAGAGAGAGAAAAAACAAAAGAGCCACTGTGTGAAAAAGAGAATGTGTGAAAGAGGAAATAAGCCTGCACAAGAGGGAGGTAAAAAGTATGTGTGTGCACCTGTGAATGAGAAGCAGAGATTGCACAAAAGAAAGAGTCAACTGTATGAGAGAGAGAGAGAGAGAGCATGTGTATGCAAGAAAGAGGGAGAATAAGTGTGTGCAAGAGAAAAAGAAAAAGACACTAATCTTTATTTTGAAGAGGAACAGATCAACAAACATCTAGAGGGAAGTTATTTTGAAACTGCACTTAATACAATGGCATTCCAAGAATGGCGTCATCTCAGCTGGTTAAGAGGAAGGGAAGCAAAGAAATGGATGACATCAGCAAACACTTAAAATCCAACAGGAATATAATATTTAAGTTTCAGTCTAGAAAAATTTTTTCATAATTACAAGTTAAACTGAAATGGTAGACATAAACACCAAAAATAAAAAAAAATTTTTTTTAAGAAAACAGATGAATTTCTTTCTTTGCCGTTATTAACACCTTCCCTGGCATAGACATTTTTGCCGAAAGTGTCTTTTTCAGAAACAGACAAATAAACATGTATAAAACGTAAACTCAAAACCAGCTACAAATGTGTTTATACATCGATTTTTTTTTATGCCCTTCTAAGTTTGAAATTAATCTAATTGTCAACTTGTAGGTCTGGTAGAAGTGTTAGCCCCTGCCCAGGTACTTGAAGGTGCTTCAGTTTCTTAGTTACTATAGTAAAAACAGATTTTAAAAAAATAGTCTGTAAATGAAACATTTTCCCCAAAATAATTGGTGAGAAAGGAATTAACATTCCAAATGTGTGTCTCCTTATTGTTCATATCTCAGCTAAAAATGCTGGTTGTTTACCATGAGGTGTATTAAGTGACATATAAATGCACATATTCTTAAACAGAGCAGCGAGTTATCATGACATCTGATGAAACAATCCTACTTTGATTTTAAATCCCAATATTTTCATTTCTACAAGCTTAGATATTCAGCACTACTTAATATTGCAAAACCTCCAGGTCTCTGCCCTAACCTGTTTTTAATAATGCAGAATCATAAATTCTTCTATATTGTGTCTGTGTTAGTAAAACGAGACAATGTAAGCAACTTGACTAGAAAAGCACCTTCATATGAAACAGTTTTCATATTCCAGACTGTTGTGTCTTGGTTTAATTTTACATTAAATTTCAATAAAGATCAACAGAAAAAAAATGGGCTCTCAGAAGATTTGTGAGTGACAAATTATACTCCACCCTCCAACCTCTCTCCCACAGGCAAGATGTGGTAAGCCTCTTGCTGCTCTACTGCTACTTCCATGGAAAGTGCTCAAATGAACTACATTTCCTGGTCTCACCAAGTCAAACTTTTATGGCAAGGACATGCCATACCCCTTACATTCATATTCCCTCCATATTTCATCAGTGAGAAATAATTTCATCTCATACAGTTTCTTTCTGTGAACCCCTGCCTTTGTGGAACCAACTCTCAAGAGGATGTTTTCCCCAATCATGACAATTTTGACCTGTTCAAGGTCAAAGTCAACAACTATTATCTTTCATTCTTATATGCATAAGTGCTCTCTTAATATAAACCCTCTACCTCCAGTGGACCTAACTGTAATATATATATATATATATATATATATATATATATATATATAAAAACTTTACTTGTTTTTATAATAATTTGCAACAAAGTTACATGATCTGAAAATTCAGTCAAGTTCTATACGTGATACATGTTTTGGGTGATCTCGAAAGAGACATGACTGACTGGGCGGAAGATCATCTCGCAGTAGGTTGCCATTGCTTTTGCGCTAGACTGGTTGCCAGCCAAGGCTATAGAACCCAATCTGTCCTATTATTTGATCCATAACTGAAGGAAAGAAATGGAATAATACCTTTCCCAAGGGTATTTGTGCATAAGTGAATGCAAGGAATTCAACTGGAATTTGAACTCAGTTCCCCGATTTGTTGTTCTGAGTCGATATTTACTGCACCACAATGCACTTCCAATCTGAAAATTAATTCTTCTAAAATCTGGATTCTATCTTAAGTAAATTTTCTACTGTCATCTAAATTCACTCAATATTTATTTTGCCATCATTTTCTGTAATTTTGTGAAATACTTTTAAGTTGGTGAGAGCCAAAATGTTTTATCCAAAGAGAGAAAAGTAGGCTAAAAAAGAAAAAAAATTTTTTTTTCTTCTTCATCTCACGATCAGTATTAATCTTATAATTTTATTTTAAAAGCTAATGGGATTATTTAAAAGACACATGCAGAAAAAAGAAAAAAAAGTACTACAACCATTTAATGACACCAACGATATTAGCATTCTCTGAAATTAGTTTTTCTGTCGATTGCAATGGCCATAAAACCTTGCAGCATACAAAAGAGAGAGAGAGAGAGAGAGAAAGAGTTTTTTTATTGTCCCCCTTCAGCTGTGACATACAATTAGCCGCTTGATTCTTTACATTTCCACGTCTTCATGTTTTGGCCACAGCAACAGACTTTTGCAGGCTTAGTTCTTCCATTAATTAAAGAATGTTCAAGACAATTCTTTTTTTGTTACATTTTCTATCGAGTTACTGAACGGGTGTCTGTTTTACTTTATTCTAATTTGTTTCAAACTTGTTTTATTCAATGCCATCAAGAATTTAATCCAATAAAGAAATTCTTGAAACCAAAAGATTGAATCAAGAACCAGACCAAAGTAATGGCAGCCTGAGTGCTAACAAACGGCTTGCTGCCTGTCAACAGGGTATCTGGGATTTTTCAAGAGAACTTTTTGCCTATAAAATCTGTTATGGAAAAAAAAAGGATGGAGTAAGGTTGATGGCTCAGGTGAATATCACAGCAATTCACTTGACAAATCAATGTTCAATTAACATATAAATTCTAAAACCATTGTACCAAAAATGATGTGTCTTTGTATAATTAGAGTTTTATTTTTCATTTTCTTTTTTCTCTTGTATCAAATGAATCAAGAAGCCTTATCTCTAAAGTTCTATATAATTTTAAGGTAGCCATAGATCAATGGTTAGTTGGCACCTGCTGGTATCTGAGCATTATCATCCCCATCCTCTCTCCTTATTGCCTTTCTACTATCTGGTGGTGGTGGTGATGTTGGCTGTAAAAGCCCAGCCTAGTCCTGAATAGTAGTCAAAAAGAGTTTGACAAGATCATTCATGCAAATTTGATTTTGGCAGACAACTCAGCATGATGGAGAACTTCCATGCATTTGGTCAGAAGCGCCTACCTTGCAGCTCAAAAAAACAAATTTGGTTATATCAGGCTGTTGGATACTTAGTCTGTCAAGGTCCACCTTGGTACACCAGTTCAACTGGTATTGCCCTTTTCCACCGGTATGGTCATTGAGATTGTATATATCTTTGTCTATTCTACCTTTGTGATTGGTCGCATTCAGTCTGGTCCCTCAATCTCAATGGTTAACGAGATTGTAAAATTGAATTAACAGACTACCCACAGAAATAATTTGATTCTTGTGTAGAATCAGCTACAACTTTCAGAAGAACTGATAAAAAAAATGAGGCAAAGGGTGCCACAGAAGTCTCCAAACTGTAGTCCTCAAGTTGATTTCAGAACTGTCTTTCTAGCAGACTGGTCAGCAACTAAGGCTAGAGAGCTAAGTCTTTCCTGCTACATATGACTGCAAAGAGAGAGATGGGTACAGACGTTGCCCAAAGGTTTTTTTTTCACAAACGGAAATGCAACAAACTTAGCTGGTTTCAGATATGCCTCACCATCCACATTGTTCAGACCATCGTCCTCATCTTTACCACGATGTTTATGGTATTTCAGCCATTGTCTATACTTCTGAAGAAGGCCAGAATGTACATGTCTTTTGTCAATTTCATTTTCTAAGTCATTAACTGTGTTACATGACTCAATTATATATGTATGCAAATATGCATTATTTATATGTTGTAACCCTTGAAGGGTTACTGTGTGAGTAATCACCAAAACAGAGGTGTGTGTGTGGGGGGGAATAGTATATCACAAATACCACATGCAGCGTGAAGTAGATACACTGCTAGTAACTGATAGTCAGTATAATCACTCTACCCTCCTCCAATAGTGTCCACATATATAAGGGAATAAGAACAAGCCATTCCTGTATACAACAATATAAGTGTGTGTGTGTATATATATATATATATATATATATATATATATATATATGTGAGTGTGTGTGTGTATATATATATATATATATATATATACACACACACACACACACACATTAGAAATTTTTTTTAGATATTCCACAATTTCATGGGTAATACGTATTTCACAGCAGAAATTACCCATGAAATTGTGGAATATCTAAAAAAAATTTTCTAGATTATATTACTGTTAAATTAAATAAATTTAACATTGAGTTCTTTTGAGTTTGTCTCTTATAGGAATTTATGTGACTTAAATATCAAATATTCTACATTATATATATATATGTGTGTGTGTGTGTGTGTGTGTATGCAAGTGTTTTTATGAATGATTCTTTAGATAAGAGAGGCGTTTGGTTATTGATGTGTGCCTTAAGAAATGTGACATTGGAGGCCAAAGTTAATTACAAAAGAAAAAACGTATTGCATTTCATGGTAGGCATGGTGTTGTGCCCGAATGCTGAAAATGATTAGAAAATCAAGCCAAGAATAATTTGCTTTTTAGTGATTAAAATGCTTTAAAATTTAGGAGAAAATTGCAAAAAAATAAATAAATAAAAGTAATAAAATAAAATAAATAAATAACAAAAAAAAACCACTTGTATTTATTTTTTGTGATGCTTGTGTGATCTTTTATTACGGAGTTAACCTGATATGCCTAAACCTAAGAGAAGAGTCAATATCAAGAGTTGATAAACACAAATTCGAATGGAATGGCACTGAGCATAGGTAGGAAGATTGTATTGCACCAATTTGAAATAAGGAGGAAGGAAATTCTTGATGTTTTTTATTATCTTGATTTGAACATCAAATATTGGAGAAAAATATGCAACTACACTAACCACAAAACAATTTAAAAATCTCAGCAGTAATGTTTATCATAGGTGTCAGTGGAAGGGTAATTGATATTTAATCTCAAAACCTTCAACTTAGTCAACTGTTTCCCAGAAACAGATCAACATTGAAAGAATTTCTTTATATTTTATTGCCTGGCCTGACAATCTTGGATACAACAAACACAAAAGGCTGTGTTTCTTAAATCCAGCCTTAAGTTGTTCTCAGATAAGAAGTTTAATTTATGGTCAGAAAGTTAATTTTTTAAGATTTGAAATAACAAACTGAATTTCAAAAAAGTCTACACAAAGCATTTATTCAATTATTTCACTTGTTTTACTTCAGCAAAAAAGAAAAAAATGCAATTACAATTAAGAATGAAAATAAAAAATAAAGCTAGTCATAAAATAGTAAAATGTTGAATTTCTCTAATTTAATAAGTGAAAAATTTTATTCAAAATTTTAAGAGTGTTGCGTTTAGAGTTTTTGTTTCGTTTAAATTTCTAGATAAATTGGCAGTAATTATCTTGAGACTAAGACTTGGTTTTATAGAAGCAGTTACAGACTGGAAAAAAAAAGTTTATCATGACATTTGCCTTTAATAAAATTGTTGCTTTGAAACAAGATATCTATTTTTATTACAGGAGCTATCTATCTAAAGTCAAAACATTAAATTGCACAAATCATACTCATTCTCTTATTAGCTGCTTGTCTAATCTAAATCTAAACTTATTTATAAAGGGAACTCTGTGAGTTTGTGTGTGTGTGTGTATGTGTGTGTCCATTACCTATAGACTCCGAAACGGCTGAACAGTCTTTCTTGAAAATTTACAGTTGTGCTGCGAGTGTTCTTAGCTAGGTTTTGTGTCAAGATACCCCCCCCGATAAATATCGTAAATCGATAGTTGAAAAAATTGGGTTATAGAAGGAGTAGTCTGGTTTTAATCAAATTTGATGTACTCATAGACAAAGACATAAGAAACAATATTCAGAAGTTTCAATGTTGCAGTTTTTACAATAGTGCATAAAATCGATAATATATATATATATATATATATATATATATATATATATATAAAAAAGGCAAGATGTGTGTGTGTGTGTGTGTGTGTGTTTTTATTTGCCTGTATGTCTATTTTTTTTCAGCCCTTTTATTCTAGTTTTTGCTTAGGGTTTGGTTCTAAGTAGGTATAATTGTAATTCTTAGTCTCAGCCATGATACCATTTACTCACAGGACTTATTTAGCCTTCAAAATTCAGTTTACAACAAAAAAAAAATCTTATTTGATATCGATACCAGAAAAATCAAAATTTGACTTACATCCATTCATTTTTCTTTCAGTCTACAGTTTCACTTTAAAAAGTAATAGTTGTTTCCAGTTAGTCTTTCATGCCAACATCCAAAGAGTCTGAGCTCCAGGACCCTGGATTAGTTTTAAAGCTTTCATTACACCTGAGCAACTTTTGATTGGACAATCATGCTGTTTATAAGAAAGTATTTTACAAAATGTATTATATAAATACCTATCTTTATTAAACCAAAGAAAATATATGTTGTTTACTGAATTGATTTGTTAATATGTCCAAGCATGTGTAAGTGTTCTTGACCAACCAACAATGCCATCAAGATGGATGCATGTAGTCATCTAAGCAAATTATTTTGTTCTTGATTCATGTGTGGAAGTGATTACATCTCTTTCATTGCTTTGGGAAGGGGTGAAGTAAAAGGAACTGTAACCATAATGATCTTTCCAATTAATGAAACTAGCTTCAGTATTATTTTTTTATATTGATGTTGCGTTTAAACTTTTGGAGATATGGATGGGAATTCCACAGACAAGAAGTGTGTGAAAAGAAACTGTTAGAGTAGAAGTGTGTGTTACATTTGATGATGTTGATGGTAAAATGGTGGGACCTTGATGTCAATTCAGTAGCACAAGTAAATTCATGTGGTCAGAGCACCAGGGAAAGCTAATCAGAGTAGAAGTCGTGAAAATAATTAGCATTCTCACTGGAGACGTTTTCTTTTAAGAAATATAGTTTCACTTTTATAGCAATAATGGACATGATGATTACTAATATTTGAATCTTCAGCATTTGTGCTGGTTTTGACCTTAAAATGCTATTTTTGTTCCAACCTACAAATGTGTTAAACAATATTTCTGGAAAATTTCTCTTGCTACTCTATTGCTATTTCCATGGCAGATGTTTGGGGCAAATTACATTCCTTGGGTCCACCAAGATGAAACTTTCACAGCTCGAACCTGCCATGCCACATACACGGAATTAACTCATTTTCATTCCCTTCATATTTCGTTGCAAAAAACTGAATTTAAGTGTTAGTTATTCTCAAAAATGGTTAAAAACCGGTTTTGGTCAACAGAGAGAGCAGTGTACTTCCCCAACTTTTTTTTCTTTTTTAATGAATTGATACTGAATTGAAATTAAGCTTTCAGATTATTGTGAAAAAATTCAGAAAAATGTATTATTTTCAAAGTTCCCAGCCAGGATGGAGGGTTCATCACATCAATCACGATCCTCTAATGGAACAGGTCCTAACATTCAGAAGTTAGTATGAAAATTTATTTCATCTGTGCACTGTTTCTAACACCAAGTATGTGAGGGTGTAAAACTTAATGTGATCCAGATTGTAAATATTCACATCCTCACACATTCCGTGTTAAAATCACAAATGAAATGAAATTAAAAGATACAATGAAAGAAAAAACACAATTATAATATGAATTTATTATTTGTTAAAAGAATTAAATTGGGGAATTATTTTCATTTGTGAGCCATTTTCAACAGAGCAATCAAGTCTATGGTATTTAAATTCTTACACTGATGTAGGCTTTGACATTTGACTCATTGTAGGGTAATGAATGTACATAAAATGTTTATATAGAAACACCAAACACCGTAACAAAAAGATGCTTTTGTGATAACAGTGTAACAATCATAGGAAAATTTATGTTCAATACACTTAGTCACTTAATGTTAAAAATGGCATACAAATAAAACTATATCATACAAATTCATTTAAATCAACAAAATATTTTTTTCTATTTCTGTTCACAGTTCATTAATTACCTTATTGTTTTTTTTTTTTTTTTTAGTTGTTTTTTAACGTAGATTTTGCACACTCTGTAAAAATTAAAACAGGAACCACATCCCCCACATTATAACAAAATTTATGCTAAAAAATAAATGAATGAAAATGTGAATTACTAAAAGAAAAAAAAAAGAAATAGAAAAAGACTAAGTGACTTCTGAATGTTTAGTCAATCTGGTTATTGATTTAACTCTCCCACCTCACCCCACAAAAAGACACATATCATTTATTTCCTGCATATGTATAGATGAAATCTCGCAAAAAAAAAATGAAATAAAATAAAATATACTAAAAGAAATAAAAAATAAATTCAAAATTTATTTACTCAAATCATTAGCCGTTCTATTTTTAAGAATCAATTAAGTTTAATGATTTGCTTGATGATTCACTTTCCCTTGGAGATGATCTTTCAAAAAACACAGTGCATTGAATGTTTTACCAAACTTATTCTAAATTTTGTGCCAAAAAGTCCAGTTTTTAAAAAATCTCTTTCCAACTGGATGCCAGTTGCATTGATTGTAAGCAATGCTTTATACATTTTCTCAAGACTTTCGTTTCTGTTTAAAGTTGCTTCAAATTCCAGGAGTCGGCAATGGGTTAGAAAAAGAAATGTCAATGTACTGATCTAAGGTGTGTGTGTGTGTGGGGGGGGGGGATTGATATGTTACAATAAAACAGACAGCACTCAGTTAACTAAAGGCTGACTGACTTCAGGCACAAAGATATTTCTTCAAAGGAAAACAATAGAGAAATGTTTCAGGAAAGGACATTAAAATTGGTTTTGGAAAGATTTTTTAGTGATCATCATATGAAAAGTGATTTTTAACTGGTTTCATAAAATTGGTTTAGAGCCCTAATTGGTGAGGAGGAAGTTCCACTCAAACAGCTTCTTCCTCAGATCTGTTGCAATATGTAATAGGCTTCTTCTGAGATGCTTCTATGATCACTACCATCTTAACCACTTGTAGAAGGTCAACAATTATCTACCTTACATATCCTTATAATATGCACCTCTTGCTCCCTCTTTACAGATTCTTACAACCTCATTTAGTAACCTGCTACCTGGAGCGGCTCTTGGGCTTTGGATTGAGCAAACAATAGTAGAAAAAGAAATCACAAAGCTAAAAGTAGTCAGATACTACAATGATTAAAATTAATATTGCGATGGAAGTATTTTCATTATGCATTCTGAGAGATCATAGTTCAGGGACAAGTTGATGCAACTTTCATTGGTCAAGAGATTATCAAATTAAAACAAAGTTGAACAAAGTAGAAAGGCAAAGTAGACAAGAAATATTCTATCTTTTCAGAAAGATTACAGGGGAATTTGGATTTTTAAATCTAAATCAATTCATAAACAAACCTTAGGAAATTATTTTTTATTCTTTCCTAAAAACTAGATGTTCTGTAAGTTATGCAAATTAGCAGCCTGTTGCTCAAAAATCAATGCCCTTTGTCCAGCCATGACAATGCAATAAAAAGATAATGAATGGCATAGGTAAACAACAATTATGGCTTCAGCCAAAGTCATGTGACCAATGAAAGAGTGAGTAATCCCTTTGGTTGCTATTGGCAGAACCAAGCCAAGTGTGGTTGGAAAGATAAGAAACAGACATTAAAGCTGTGTTTATTGCTAAAGAAGATGGCCATAATTCTTATCGACCCTAAAAGAAGAAAAAGGAGGAAAAAAAATTGACAAAGAGCAATATGAAATGTTTCCAAGTTTCTTTGATTAACATAAAGCAGTATTTCCACAATTCTCTTAAATGAGAATATCAGCATCCAAGCCAAAAAAAGTTTGGATTTTTTCTAGAAACTGACTTAAGTTTTCCAATAAAATCATAAAAAATGGTTATAGTCTTAATAATGACAAAGAAACTCATCCTTGTTGCTTCCACAAAATGATTGAGAGACAATTTATGTATAGAGGTTTAAAAAAAAAAAAAAAAATGTTAATCAGTTTATAATTGGAGAAATTTGTTGAATTCTTGTTACTCTGAAGAATTTTCTGGCTTCTTCTACACTAAGCGATTTTAAAAACTTGAGAAGTAGTATTTATTACTTTGTCTACACTTCCCTTTTAACAACAGTAAAGTTGTGGTGCAGTGGATATCGACTCAATGAGAAATTGGAGAGCTGAGTTCAAATTACAGTCAATTTCATTGCATTCATCTATGCACAAATATCCTTGGAAAAGGTATTAATTCATCTCTTTCCTCCAGCTATGAGTCAAATAACAGGACAGATTGGGTTCTAAAGCCTTGGTTGACAACCAAGAAAAAAAGAAAGTAATGGCAACTTGCTGCAGGAAAAATCATCTGCCTAGTCATGTCTCTTTCAAGACATGATTGCCCAAGTGTGTATCACATATGGCACTTAAATGACCAACACAGAGGAAAACAAGGATTAACTACCCTAGTGAGAACAAGGTTTTGGAGAAATAAAAAGACTGTCTTTTTAAGTGCTACAAAGAACAGGAAATTGTGGAGAGCCATGATTGCCAGCATCCTGAAAGGAAAAGGCATATAGAAGAAAAAGTAATATCAGTAGCAAATATTTAATAGTAAAATAATTGATTATTATTTTATATTTTTTTCTAGAAATTCATAATCTTGACCATTGTGAGATTGGCAACAGGCATAGTATGGTCATATATAATAATTAATTTCGAACCAATTGTTTTTAAAATTATTCAGCAACACTAAGAATTTACTTTCAACCATACTGCCACATTATCTTAAGAAAAAATTAAAATAATATAATTTTAAATAACTTGAAACTACAAAATACCATTTCTGAGAAGTCATTTTTTAATTGTGAATATGTGTGTGTGTGAGAGAGAGATACTGACCACTCAAATGAAGCACTGACCATAATAGAATCTTGCAAAATTGACACTGGTAAATGATTTATCTATTTTAGAAAGAAACAACACTTTATTTGAATCACTAAACAGTAACTTTTTGCTGGCTGATAGTGACAGAAAACAGTAAACTAAATAGCATTTTGACAACAAAAGCTGGGGTGAAATGAGTCACCTATGATTCCTGATGCTATGTGCAGCAAAATGGTTAACTATAATTTTGGCACATAAAAAGAATGAAATACAAAGAACGAGAAATGTCAAGAATTTGTTGATGCAAGACTTCATCTCATTGTTGTATTTGCTTTATAAAAAGTCAGATACTACAATGATTAAAATTAATATTGTGATGACAGTATTTTCATTATGCATTCTGAGAGATCATAGTTCCGGGACAATTTCTTATTTGGAAATCGAAAATAGACATGAGAATATGTCATTGATGGCTGCATTATGTCTGCTATTGAATATAAAAGGCACATTTAAAATTCCTTTGAGGAGAGCAAATATTCAAATGTCAAACATGAAATACAAGATGCAAGATTGCAGTAGAATTTGAAATACAAAACAGTCAGTTTTGCTTAGTGACCATCAGATTGAATGATTCAACAACATGATGGTCATTGTCACAAATTGGACATCATTCAATAAACAACAAATGAATTGCAAGAATTGGTATAAAAAAAAAAAAAACGTCATTTTTCAATTAAACAAGATGATTCTCAAATTCAAAAGATAAATTCATTTCAAAATATTATGGAGAAAGGAGAAAAAGCATTAAAATAAAATTGCAAATTCCTTTAAGCTGGTTGGATCTGTCAGTATCTCAGCCTTTTTACATATATATTGACAGAGTGGGAAAGAAACTGGTCTAAAATATTGAAAAAGCAGAAAAAGAAATTGGTCTAAAATATTAGTAAAAAGATAGAAAAGTAAATCAGAAAAATTAGCTTCAGAATCACATGTGCATGAAGAAAAGATGAAATCCAGAGAGACAGAAAAATTTTATTCAAGAACAGAAATCCTTAAACATCTCAGAAGACTATAGGTATGAATATTTACAGACATCTTCAGATGTTCGGGTTCATGCCTTTGTTTGTTAGGTTCCTAATATTGCTTCTCTGATAAAGAAAAAAATCAAAAGATGATTACCTTTCAATAAAACAAAAGACAATAATCTTTTCAAAATGACCTTGCAAGAAATACATAAGTACTGAAATGAACTCAAACTTAGCAGCAATAAGTTGAGAAGTCATTTTATGTTTTCTTTTTGTTTATTTCTTTAAGAACATAGGCATAAAAACCAACAGAAAGAATTGTGTTAGCAGTACTAAGCTACTTCAGAAGACTACCATCAACTATAGACCAAATGCCAAAAAATTTGTGAGCAGAAAATTTGTTAAAAATGATCAAAATGAGTGGGGAGGGGGAAAGAAAAAAAAAGATCTTTGGAAGAGGTGAACCAGATTGTTCAAAGATACAGCTTCCAGATTCTCTGCTAAAATGAAATTGGAGTTCAACAGGAGTCAAAGAAAAAAAAAAAACTAATACTCTTTCCATTCCACTTGCCTGGATGTTGTCTCCAATCATGTCTGCAAGAGGAGGGTGAATCATGGCTCCACGTCTAAGACAGAATTAATTGCACTTTGCAGTGGCAACTTGAAGGTTTCCTTACAGCCTTTTCAATGGTGATTTATTTTGACAGCAATGAAAGAAAAATGATAAAAATCTCGAATGGACAAGGGAGAAATATAATCAATTATTGTGGTAGTTCCTTTAAGAGGGGTGTTTGGGTGAAGTGAGGCTAAAATTCTAACTTGAATAGAACAGCTTGTTCAACTTTCATTGTTGAGGCTATAAAGGTTGTTAAAAATATTTCAAAAGTATGATGGGAGAGCAATGATGTAATGTGATCTTGAGCTGTGGATATTATGAGTAAGCCATTGTTTTTAATGTTCCCAATAATTGCAGTGGCCAACAAAAAGGCATGCAGATTTGATGAGATATTTTAAGCCTGAGAAATTATGTTGAAATGTAAAATACACCAAGCAGTGTTATTGCAAAATTTACATTTAATTATAAACTTTTCAAATTTAATTAAAGCTAGAAAAGAAAAAGAGAAGCACTTATTTAACAGTTACATGTGCGTGTTAAAAGATAGAGAGAGAAAAAACGTGCAGAAGGTTTTTGGCTCAACTAAGAGTTTTTAGAAAAAAAGTTTGGTTACATTTCAACATCCTCCTCCGCCCTCATATATATTTATGCACACAATTGAAAATAGTTTCCTTGTTTGTTTGCAAAACCATTTCATGTACAATAAGTACCTCCACTAAATTGCTGTAAAAAAGAAAAACAGGATAGTATGCAGAAAAAAATGCCCCAAACAAAAAAAAAAAAAAAAAACACATTTTTTTCCGTCAAAATGTTTATATTATTAAAAGGAAAGATCAAAGTATTTCTTAATTATTTTAAAAAATTTTTTAATCCCTTCTAACACATTTCAAACTTTAATAAAAAATTTTGTTTTGATTTTAGTTAGTGGGTAACCAAATTGTTACGGGCGTTTACAATGGAAAATATATTACATAACTTTTTTTTTTGTTTTTTTTGTTTTCTCCCCCCAGTGACAAACATTAATTTGGAAATACTTGCAAAAAATCCAATAACTGTCAAATTTTATTGAAATTTTCAGAACTTATTCACAGGTGAATAAAATTATTTTTGATATTTTTAAAAATCTTGGGAAAATATATATTTTTTTTAATGTTACCCCCACTCCACATAAAATTCATGAAATTTTAAACTAAATTTTTTTTTGGAAAATTGGTTTTATTAGTTAAGGGCAGGACTTGTTAAGGAATGTAAATTATTATTTTTTTTTTTAAACACTTTGCCTTTATTTCTGAAAATCTGCTTGTAATAGTAAAATAAAACATGCAACAAAACTGACATTATACAATTTGATTTGTGTTTTTAATTATAATAATTAATAAAGTTTCAAAAGATTTTTAAAATACTTCAAAGATTTGTTGTCATTAGTTAACTTATTAGGTGAAGATTATATTTACTAATTGAAAATTTAAAAGTTTAATACAAATTGTTGTGTCTGTATATTTTTAAAATATTAAAAAGATTAATTTAACATTGAATTTGCTAATTTTTCAAAAATAATGTGTCACAGATGTATATATTAATTTTTGCTAAACTTTTAAAACTGAGAATTAACTTGTTTTCTAATGTGTTGATCATTCAAAAATGGCCAAAAAAATTGAAAGATTAAAAAATAGAAAAATTAAAATATTTTAGATTCCAATCAATATAATTTATGTTTGAAATACACCAAAGTATTTTGCTTACTGGAAATAGTAAATTTAATCATTTAGCTTTCAATTGAAACTAAAATGAAAGTTTCCAAAAAATTTATTTTAAAAAATTGCATTTAAAATTTAGTTATCAAAAATGATTTGAGTTACCCAAACTGCCTTCAAATTAAAATGCATACTTATTGAACCCAATTATTCATGATAAAATTATTTCTGTACAAGAAATATTCAGTATCCATTGTATGAACAGTTAGTGTTATTCTAAGTCAAAATTTATTAAAGTTTTTGTGCAGGAAATTAGACTTTAAGTTCACTAAATTTCATAGCTCTTTCTAATGATGGGAGTTTCCTTCCAAACATTTTGTTTTTGGAAGTGTAGAAAGTTAACAGTGGCTATATCAAAGTGAAGGTTTAAGGGTTTTACATAAAGTAATCTTTCACAGTAACAATCACTGCTTGTAGTCATTTAGTGTAAATTTATTGGTAAGTTCTGATAGATAAGAAAAATATGTGTGCTTCAAAAAAAAGTAATTTCACTAAAGAGTTTCCCTACTCCTATATATATATATATAAAAAACTTTGTATAGCATTTATTTTTTCTATTAAAACCTTTTTTGTTTTTCTTTTAGACTATCAATATAAACAAAAAAATTCAATTGAATTATAAAAATATTTGAAACATTGTAAAACATTGTAAAACAGACATCCAATTTTTTTTCTTTTTTCACTTTCGTATAAGAATTTACACAAATGAAACAATTATTATTATTATTCATATTTTATCATAAACATTTCAGTTACCTTACATCTTTTTTAGAGTAACAAGAATATCATCTTGGGACATAGTTACAATGTACCGAGGTTCATTTAATCTCATGATGATCATCAAATTCTTAGTGATTATGCCCTCATGAGGACTTATTTCCAGAGAATTTATATTTAGAATGCAAAAAAAGAAAAAGAAACATGTTATAACTAAATAAATATTGAATTGACAGAATCTTTTTCCTAAAAAGGGCTCAAGAGTTTTACATTGGAATGTAATTTGGATGGATGTCCGGATTGGTAAAAAAATAATTGATTGGTCACTCTTTGAGATAGAAGGTGTCACTTATGTTCTTGTCTTTCATTCTTTTGCTGGCATGGCTGAAATTTTCCACAATTTTATGCCACAACCAAATTAATCAGATTTAACAATGTGTCATATGACAATAAGCTGAAGAGACAAAATTTCAGTCTTTGGGTGAACAAACATCAACAAATAATATTTGCCTTACATGATGCTAAGTCTGGCACAAAACCAGACAAGAAAGAATACAAGGTAGAAAAATTGTATTATGTCAATTTCCCATTGTGGGAGGGCAAACCTGTTTTGAAAGTCAGTATTCCAAATCCTGGTACCCAATGGGAATTAAACCCACTACACTTATAAAGGATTGTTAAAACAATTTTACTAACCATTGCTCCACAGAAAGCACCCTTACACAATGGGGTACTAAAAAGCACTAAACAGGAACTACTTCCTAAAATGGTCAAACAGAATTTTGAGAAGAGGTTTCTTTGTTGGGCTGAGAACTTTTCAGCATCCCACCATAGATAGGTCAGTTAAGTGTCATATATGATACACACTTGGGTGATCCTATCTCGAAAGAGACTTGACTGACTGGGCAGAAGATTATTCCACAGTAGGTTGCCATGATTTTTTGCAGTAGACTGGTTGCCAGCCAAGACTATAGAACTCAATCTGTCCTGTTATTTAACCCATAACTCAAAGGAAGAGATGGATTAATACCTTTCCCATAAATGAATGCAAGGAAAAGCTCAAATTAGAACGAGAAAAAAGACAAATGAGTAAAAAGATCGTTCACTGTCAACTTTCTGAATAGAGCAAGTTTGTCTGCTGTGAAAATCTGAACTCAAAATCATGGCTTTTCCCTTTCATTTCTATGTGCCATGTCCCTTCAGGACATGGATGTACACGGCCTTCTCCCTATCCCTAGTGACTCTTAGCATGCTTTCTTCTATTACACCACCCAAATCCCACTCTGGCATCCACTTGCTTGATCCCATCAAGTATGTTACGCATTGGTTTCCCATGTTTCTCTTTCCCTCTATCTGACCTGAGTATCAGGTTCTCCAAGACTTCCTTCCTCATTACATGTCTCAGGAATTTCAGCTGTCTTTTTCTAATGTTAAGTATTAGTATTATTTTTGTTTCCATCCAAAACCTCATCGTTGCTCACATGTTTAGTCTAGGCTATCCTCAGCATCCTTCTGTAGAACCACAATTCAGTTACTAGAAATCTCTCCATCTTTGAGAGGATTGTCTAGCATTCACTGTCATACTGAAGGACAGACATCACATAACAATACAGTACTCTTTGTTTCTAGCAAAATTTTTGCCTCAATACTTTACTCAGATTCTGGAATTTTCTATCACTTAACAAATATATACAAACCTAAACCCACTTGAGGCTAAAGTAAGCAGGGGTGAAGATGTAGCCAAACAATAAAGGCTAGAATTACAAATTACAGAAACTAAGAAAAAAAAAGAAAGGCAATTCATAAAAGAAATTATATTATAGACTCACTTATACTTATTTAATGAGCATGCTTACAGATATTTTATTTTGATAAAGATATATTAAAATATTTATAAAAAAAAATTTCTGTAAGCTTATTGTTCATTAAATAAATATATCAGATGTGTGTTGTGATGCAATGGATATTGGCTGGGAATGACAAATCGAGGAGCCAAGTTCGAATTCCAGTTGAATTCCTTGCGTTCACTTATGCACAAATACCCTTAGGAAAGGTATTAATCCATCTCTCCCCTCCAGTTATGGGTTAAAATAATAGGACAGTTTATGTTCTATAGCCTTGGCTGGCAGCCGGTCTACTGCAGAAAGCAATAGCAACCTACTGCGGGATAATTTTCTGCTCAGTCAGTCATGTCTCTTTCAAGATAGTATCACTGATTCAGCAAAAGTATTTACAGAGAACTTATCAACTATCAAAGCGTACATATGTGCATTTTTAACGAAATGGTTTTGTAGATCATTTTTGGGAATGGTGAGGGTGTCAATCAATAATGAATGAAACATTCTTGTGGCCTTGCCTTAAACAAGTTTAACTAAATATACAATAAGTAAAATAAATTCCATCCAGATCTACTGTTGGATAAAGAAAAACTTAGCACAAGGCCCTGCTCCTTGAGTGAAAGGGATAATCAATTTCTTTAGCAATGGCTTGTGAGATAATCATGCTAATATAACAGCTGGTTGCTTGTATCTGAGTATGCCAGGGTAGCTGAATAATCTCTGTTGAGATGTTTGCTCAACATCCAGAGATCTGGGGTTTTATACTGCAACTGTGAGGAATGAATCTTAGTTATAGTTTCTGGAAAAGAGTCGATTGGAGTTGAGTAATCTCGAACTTGAGAACGAAAGTGTTGATTAGTTATCTCAAATTTGAAAAAAGCAGCAAGAGTTCTTTCCAAACGAAGTGTAGATCAGTAATCTCAAATGCACAAAAGTTCTTCCCAAATAAAGTGTAGATCAGTAATGTCAAACTTGAAAAATGCAGCAAGAATTCTTCCCAAAGAGAGTGTGGGTAAGTAGTCTAATGCACGAGAAACACCCTGCCGAGTTCTACTTAACAGCCATATTTATACCTCCTCAAATCTCATGGTAGCTAAGAATTTGCGACAATTTGTCTACATAAAAGCAATATGGCTTCCCAATGTGATTCTTTTATGCACGGATGCCCATGAGGTAAGTTTTTGGTTTTTTTTTAATGCTACATGGATTATCTGGAATAATCAATAGCTTGAACAAAGCTAGTACATCCAACGCTCAGTCACAATGACTTGAGACATTGTGCTAGTACAACAATTGACAGTTTCCAAATAGTTCCATCTACCCAATTTCACTCATGTAAGCTTCCTTTTAAATTCACTATGATGAGATTTTAATCATGGTCAGAAAACAAATGTTTTAACCACTCAGACATGCAAACAGTTGTTAATATATTTACACTATAGTAACCCAATAGTGGATTATACAAATATATACACATTTATACATACAGACACTAACATAAACCAATAATATCTGAGAGAGAGTAAGAGTGTTCTTGGTTCCAATCGTAATTGGGAATGACTGTAAAACACTTTCCCTCCCTCCACACAAATGCATGCTGGGATTTCTTTCTAACAAATAAGATTGTCATGTGAAATCAGAAGGTTACTTTTGTAAATCTGAATCCACTCTTGTATGTCAACACTAATTCTTTGTGAATTGTTTGCCATATTACTAATGCTTTGCCTTGCATATATTATTTGTTTGCTCAATATTATTTCTTGCCCTGTTTTTTTCTTTATTACCAACCTTGTCAATTCTGTTTGTTGGGCAGTTCTGCTATTGACATTTAACCAGGGTTAGTTTGTATGCATTTGTGTACTTTATAATAACACTATTGTCAATAGATATTAATTCTTGACCACTGACTATCCCTTTCCTTCCTGATTTTATGCAATACAATTAGATTATGCATATAAAATTTATTATTTTAACAACATTTGCTTTGATTCATGTTCATCAACAAAATCTGTTTTGGCTCAAAACAAAATTTTAACTTACCTTTCACTAATCTTTATTTTGTGCAGAAAAAATATCGATTTAAATAGAGAATTGAAAAAGTAGCTTGTTTATTTGAGTTTTGTTTAACGGCAAATCAATCTCTGTGTTATTTAATGCCAAAAAGGTGGGGTCTTAAGGAATTTTTTTTTTAATGTTCGGTTATAGTGAGAAGGTTGATTTACTCAGATTTTAATGAAAATTTTGTTTTTATTCTTTTTTTATTTAAGAAAACTGACAATGTCTTTAGTTTTGTATTGAAAAATGTTTTGCTGAAAATAATTTTTTGCTGAAAATAATTTTTTCCTTCAAAAATGTGTTATGGTAATAAATGTTTCTTAAAAAATGATTTGTTGGTAAAATTTTTCCTTCAAGAATGTATATTTTTTTCTATAAAAGTCTATTTTTATGTATATTTTGAAATAAAAGTGTATCTTTATACTTTCATAGTGTTTTGACCTCAGTTTGGGGTTATTTGCTCATAGCTGAGAGCTTAACAGGTCAGGGTGGACCTGGGAACAACAGCAATTAAGAGGTGGTTCTATGCTCCTCACAACCTCCCACTCAGAGGCTTTGCTGCCAGATGCAGTTAAAGTACCCCCCCCCCCAAAAAAAACACCTTTTCTAAGATGAAATGTGTTCAAATGTATCATTGCTGTGCGCCCTGAAATATAACCATTGAAGTGAATGAAAGTCCTGCCTTATTTGACCCGTGTTATTACAGGTTCCATAAAGAAGTAGTTATTTATCATATACACACATATTCTAACAGTTTATCACCATAAAAACAGTTTTTTATGGAATATTCAAAAGGCTAACAAGAATAATTCTTTGTACATTTTCTTGTCCACATTTCCTGATGAAGTGGAGGTGAAATGGGGGAGGGAGCTCTCATTGCATTCCATGACAGTGTGAAGAAAACCAATTGGCCATTGCATGTATCCTTCAAGCATCAGAGGACACAATATGCCGTACATGACACTGAAGACAAACAAAATCATCATATGTGACAGTAACAAGCTGAGGAGAGTGGGCGGCAATTATCTGGAGTGTGATTTGTCAGATTCTACTGGCTGGCGTTGTGTCACCAAACATGACACAAGTTGAGGAATGGATACGGACAGAGCCAAGACAGGCATGCATACAGAAAGGCTTATCAAGAGGAAAAGTAGAGTGGGAAGAGGGTGGGGCTGAGATGGAAGATGACGGAAGATTAGAAACAATCAATGGGAGGAAGGGCGTTGAAGAAAAAGAAAATACGAGGGAGGAAAGAAAACCAGAAAACATGAGAATCTTTCATTTATCAAAGAAATTTTACAAAAGTTTAAACATGGGTTTGTAATAAAAATTAAAAATTTAATAAAATGTGGTAAAGAAGACTTATATGAGGAAATTTTAAACTGTTTTTGAATGATTATTTTTTGATAAAATTTATTTAATGAACATCATTTGACTAGCTTTATAACGATTAGAAATATTTGCAGATTTCTTCAAATTAAGAGAAAGCGAAAACGAAAAAGAGAAAGTGAAAGAGAGAAATTGAAAGAGAGTAAAAGAGAATGTGAAAGAAAGAAAGCAAAAAAAGAGCAAAAAGAAATGAGAAAGAGAAAGAAATGAGAAAGAAAGAAATGAAAACGAGAAAAAGGAAATGAAAAGAAAGGAAAGGAAATGAAAAGAAAAGAAAGGAAATGAAAAGAAAAGGAAAGGAAAGAAAGGAAAGGAAAAGAAAGGAAAGGAAAGGAAAGGAAAAGAAAGGAAAGGAAAAGAAAGGAAAGGAAAAGAAAAGCAGAAAAAGTATAGTAGAAGCAAACAGGCATGAAAGCTTCTGTTCATTTGCTGTGTGTGTGTGTGTGTGTGCGTTTTTTTTATTTGTTTGGGTTCATTGTCAGAGATTTTTGTGGGATGGCTTCGGTGTGGTGTAATGATTAAAAAGTTTGTCTCGCAGAACCATTACAGCTGAGTAGTGAAGTCGACCTTCATTAAGTGTTTCATAATTTTTGGCCTTGTACCACATCTAGGCTGCACTTAGAAAGTTGCCATTGTTAGAGATTTTAGCATTTCAACTGATTTTCCTCAAAATGAATACTCATGATAAACAGCCAGTATTGTAGACAAGTCAGAGATTTTCTAATAAATCACTAATGATAAAAAAGAAAGAACAATGAAATTTTCAAGATATAAATGCAAATAATAGCTCTATTTTATTTATAACATTCCTGACCACTAACAATCCCTTCCTTTCTGATTTTTTTCAATGCACACAAAAATCTGAATAAATGAAATTAATTAAATTAAATCCATTGATTAAATCCCGGTTCATACTCCACCCATGTCTATTGAACAGCTGTAGAGGCTCATCCCTTGTTCCCTGTTTAGGATGTGGTTTCCGGCTTTCTCTTTTCCAATCTTTTCACTCTTTTCTTTCTTTTTTTTTTTTTCCCTCAATTGGAGTAGATAGACTAAACTATCGCCGGTTCACACTCCACCTACGTCTATTGAACAGGTGTAGAGGCTCATCCCTTGTTCACTGTTTAGGATGTGGTTTCCGGCTCTCTCTTTTCCAATCTTTTCATTCTTACATAGCCCCCTGCGCTTCAGTGGCATTACTGCCTTGCTTGGGGTGATATGATTTTAAAAAAAATATATATATCATCAAATTTCAATTTTAATTATTGAACTTGTGATTTTCACTCCTTCAGTTCTGTGAATGACATTTACTAAGACATTTCTCATTAAGAATGACGCCACTACAAATTCTTGTGAGGAGAGCCAAAATGCAGTTTTCTACACCAGACATGTCTCTAAAGTTAATATTTATTGTTCATAGCAGAAATACCTAAATACTGAATGATTAACTTTCTGAAATGTTAATAATATTTGTTGCTATAGTTTCCCTTATATGTCTCATCTTTTCAGGATGTGGGTGATCATGGCTCACTATAATTTCCTGCCTTTTTGTTGCTCTATATAACTTTTGATTATTTACGGTCCTTTGTCCAGGTTCCAGTATCCATTCACACATATCTGTTAAATAGGTTACTCACTGCTTCACTTGCCACCACTATGTCCCTGTGAGTGTTAAACTTTCTGGGCACTATTCTTTTGTTCATGTGATACAGAAATTCCAATTATTTCTTTGATTGTAAGCATAAGTTTTATGCATTAAGGTGCACCACTAGATTGGTCACAAAGTCTCAACATTTTACATTAAAATAGCTGATGTAACTAAGTTTGTACAATAACAGTTTCTTTTCACTTGTGGAACTCTTTTGGCTTCTTGCTTCCCAGTCAACTTTGATTTTCAAAAACTTAAATGCAATGCCAGTCATTATCTTTAGTCTTTTTAATTTTTATTCTTTTATTTACCTTTCTTTTTAATAGATTTTCTCATATTCTTTAACATTCAGTAATCTTGTGTGCCCCAGTGGCTTTATTGCCTTACCTGGTATGAAATGATTCAAGAAAAAGAAAAAAAGAATAATAAAGTTTCTTTGGAGTTGCTATTTTCCTTAAAACTTCTTTGTAATTCACATGTTCGGTTCAAGGTAATCTCAGTATAAAACTTAAACCTTTCTCGCAAGCCTTTCTTCATCTGTGAAGTCAGTGTCCAACATTCATTGCCATATAGAAAATTAAATATTACATAGCAGTTCAAAACTTTTTTTTTTAAATGACAATTTCCTATCTCTAAATACTTTTCTTAGTTTTAAGAAGATATATTCCATTGCTTTTATGCACCTTTAAATTCCTGTGTTCCATTTTTCATTATCTACTACTACATTACCTAGGTAGGCGGATTTATATACCTGTCTGATTTTGATGTCCAATGCATAGCTTGCAACTTGGGTTACATCTTTTGCTGCCAATCATGCATTCTATCTTTTATTTAATAGTCCTTTCTTCTTGCTTTCCTTTATCACCATATCTAAATTCTTTTTCCTTCAGAGTCTGTTGTCAATACAGCATTGGTCAGTTATGATATTGTTGACTTTATATAAAATTCTACGAGGCTTTTACCTTCTTTCATCATCTTGCTGTACGGATTAAACAAAACTGGTGAAAAAAACCTTTGTGTTTCCTATTTTTGCCTTCACTGAACTCATTCTATATCTGCATGCTGTCTGTTGCCAGTAAACATTTACTTAATTGTAAATTAATCTTTTCTCATATTTCAAGTTAGTCTTTTTGTAATCTATGGAAGGTTTTCATATTTATAGGATGTTATGGCTGCACTAATGGACAATGGCTCACAATGAAAAATTGAAAACTGAGTTCAAATTTTGATACATTCACTTATATGTAAATGACCTTGGGAATCATCTCATGCCACAGCTAAGCAAAGAATAAATAGGATTTCTATCTGGAAAAAACATTTTTATTTAAAAAAAAAAAAAAAAAAAAAAAAAAAAAATTGTTAATGCAGTATTCACTCGACATAAATGTTGTAAAACAAATCAATCTACATTTCTATTGCTTGTTTCAACAGCATTCTGATCACAGAAATAGCATTTCTTGTTCCAGTGTCTTGAACTTTATAACTTGTCTTATCTTCAGACTAATTTTCTGCTACTCATTAGGATTCTATTAAGTTAAGCTATGCAACATAGTAAGCCATTTGTTTCATTCATTTATACCTGACTTTGGGATTATAAAATCTACTGAAATCTTCTAGTATTTCACCATTATCATATAGTTCATTTATCATTTTTGTAACCTTATTGATCACCAAATCCTTTTAAGCTGACAGCATCTCAATTACATTTCCATTTGGTCTTTTGCTGCTTTGTTTATTTTACATTTCTAGTTCCAATCTTACCTAGGATTTTTATTCTACAGGTTATATTTCTTTCTGTATTGTAGATTACTCTTTGTTATCAAAGAAAATATCTCAGATAAATATGCTATATTCTTTTTCTATGTGAACTGTCCTTTCAGGATGTAGGCGATCATGGCTTTCCACATCTCCCTATCCCTGGTGGCTCTTAGCACGCTTTCTGCTGTTGCACCATGCAACCCTCGTTCAGTCATCCACCTGATCAGGTCCTTCAAATATGTTATCCGCTGCTTTCCTTTGTCTCTTTTCCCCCTCTATCTGGTCTGTTAGTATCAGGTTCTCCAAGATCTCCTTCCTCATTGCATGTCCCAGGAACTTTAGTTGTCTCTTCCTGATGCTCAGTATTAATTTCTTTTTCGTTTCGATCAGTTCCAAAACCTCGTTATTGCTCACATGCTCGGTCCATGATATCTGCAGCATCCTTCTGTAGAACCACATTTCAGTTGCTTCAAGTTGTTCCTTCATCTTTGACGATATTGTCCAGCATTCACTGTTATATTGAAGAACTGACATCACATAGCAATCAAGTACTCTCCTCTTTGTTTCTAACGAAATTGTCTTGTTAATACTCAACTTCCGGAATGCTTCCTGCACCATGTCAATTCGCCTTTGGACCTCAATGCCATATATTATATCTATAATGATATTCCCTCTTAAGACTTTATAGATCATGTCAAAAAGCAGGTTTTCTGTCCTGCTACAGGTGTTTTTATGCATGTCTACGATATCTAATCTACAGTTTCTACCTTTGCACACTTCTTGTTGAGTCAGACATTTTTTGATCGCATGAATTTCTTTCTAATGTTTATTAACATCCTATATTCTCTGATACTCTTTTGTATTATCTCTTTACTTTTTTGCATTTGAGAATTTCATTTGTCATGCTTTTTTTTTTTTATCTCTTTCCTCAAGATAATTTCTTTTGCTGATTTCACCAGTGTGCTTTCTTTAAGGTTTTCCCCTTTGAGTTGCAGGCTTCTAAGTTTTTATATTTGTCCTTAACTACATAGACATCTGGAGTCTCTAGTATTGTTGTTTATGTGTGGCTTTAAGTTTTATTTTCAGTAATTTTATCCTTAATTTGCTTATGATAGAGAGGTAACCCCGCCTACAGTTGGTACTTGTGTAGATCTCATATTTGCTGTATCAGTTTATATATTAAATCGACTTTTAGTATCTGCTTCCTTTTATAAATACTTTTAGTAATTGCTGTTATTAGGATCAAAGTGAATCAAAGTTTTGATATATATGTTTCATGAATCCTATTTATGATATAGGTTTGTATAAACTATAAAGTCCAATGTGTGTGTGTGTGTGTGTGTGTGTGTGTGTGTGTGTGTATATATATATATAGAGAGAGAGAGAGAGAGAAAGAGTGTGTGTGTGTGTGTGTTCAGAAATGTGAAAGAAAGGAATCATCATATGAAAACCTCAGAGGATTAAAATATCTTTGATAAAAGTGGGTTTTTGAAAGCTAGTTATCTAATACTTGACATTATCCTTACCAAAGCACCTATAATTAGAATGGTTATACTCTTTGCACAGCTGCTCAGTTAACTATCAAATTTCACTTATGGCAATTTTCATAATAGAGTCAATCATTGTAAGTTCTGATCAGTGGCAACGATAGATTAAGTGAGTGACCTCAGGTTAGTTGCAACAACTGTTTATATTTTCATCAATATTGGCAACTGGCCAAAAGAAAAGAAAAAAAAATCTGTAATAGCTGTTTGTTTTTGGCTAGGTTTGACTTTACAGATTTAGCCCAAGAATAATTTTAATTCAAGTATTTTATGAATAAACAGCAAGGCCACTCGATATTGCCTTCCTTAAGTTATGACATGGAGATCAACAACTCTGGAGGCCTAAATTATATAACTTTATTTACAAAGGTCAATCAAAAGTAATGCAGGTTCTAATCTAATTTAAAAAATATTAAAATTGCTTACGAAATTATTTACCTATAAATAAATTTGTGGTGCAAATTTCTTACCTTTTAATGGTATTTTCAAAATGGCTGCCCCTTGTAGACATATGTGGCTGTTTTGTGAAGGAAAGTGTTATAAGCATTCACAAAGTAAATAGTGAATGTTCTTGTGTAATTAATTACTTAAAAGTAAATGAGCATGATACTTTGTGTGTATTGTATGTAGACGGCCATTTGTGATGAGAAAAGTGTACATATGCAAATGCAATAATTATAAAACGTTAGCTAAAGATCTCAAGTTTAGCACATCTTTAAAAATTTACTTAAAAGAAGAAAGCAGTTCGCTACCAGAAGCCGTAAAAAAAAAAGTGATCGTAATCTACAGTTGACCATTCATTTTAGTGTTGGAGTAAATTACTTCTTCTGTTTGAATTTCTGGAATAAGTTATTTACATTTGTACTATTTTATTCATCTTTTTTTTTTTTAAAAGGTTTCACTTGATGTAAGCACAGTGTGGAGTAGAGTTCATGGCAATCCTAGAGAGAAAGGAGAAACTGAACACATTGACAGGTTCCACAATAGCAGGTCATCTGCTGCTATGAATGAGGATAAGGTCAAACAAAAATCATCATTGCAAAACTGTGAAAGCCTTTAGATAAGCCATGGTAGTGTCTGTAGTTTAGTGTAGTCTCTTGTTTAATGAAATATTTGTGCAAATAGAGTTTGCAGGATGCTGACTGTTCCCCTAGAGCTTCTGGGGTTTTAAGCTGACAGCCACAAATTTTCATCTGTTTAGGTCCATAAAGGAGGCATTCAGGAAACAGTGATTCTCCTATGAGGATCAAGTGTAATCAGCAACTTATGACTAAGAAAACAGCCATGAAGCTTTACTGAAGCAAGTCAATATGCTTTTATTTCAAAATGAAATGACACAATTGAGAAGGAAAGATGGAGGATAAAATTTTGAAAATTTACAAACTTCAGTTCATTTTAAAAGGATTTGTGCTGTAATTAATGAAAAACATCTATCACTTTTGACTAGCCTCCATATTATTTATTTATTAATACACACATTTACTGAATGGTATGTGCATTGTGGTGCAGTGGATATCAACATGGAAAGACAAATCAAGGAGTCGAGTTAGAATTCCAGTTGAACTCCTTGCATTCACTTATGCACAAATATCCTTGGGAAAGTTATTAATCCATCTCTTTCCTCCAGTTATAAATTAAATAATATGACAGATTGGGTTCTATAGCCTTGGCTGGCAACCAGTCTACCACAGAAAGCAATGGCAACTTACTGCAGGATAATCTTCTGCCCAGTCAGTCATGTCTTTTTCGTGACATGATTGCCAAAGTGTGTATCACGCACGATACTTAATTGACTGACTTAACTTGGTTCCTGCTATTCATTGCTATCTCTAGCTAAGAAGGCACAAATGATAAAATATTCAATTCTTTTAATTTAAAAACAGTTAATAATACTAAAGGAAGAAAATTCTTATTGAATTATATCATTTTTATTGCATGTAGGATATGCCAAAATATGCCGTGATGATCTACACAGAAAACAGAACTGGCAAACTGAGTTCTAATTCCAGTGGAGGCTGTATAGAATTCACTTTAGTTTAATACCACTCAAACAGTACAAATTCCATTGACAGAACTCTTGACAAAATGTTTCTTCACTGACATCCCACAATGGTTGACGGAGGGAGAAGAAAAGAAATGAGGAGAGGGTGAGTACTTGGTTAAACTACTCTCCTATGTTGAATTTCCCTGTTTAACAAAATTAACTATAGATTTTACAAGTATATGAGTTTTAAGTTATTTCTTAACGAAGAGTATTGTTAGCTCTGTATAATTTTATGATATTAACTCTTACAAATTCAGTACTTGACATTCTGGTCCTCAGTAACACTTGAACCATATAAGTGTCAAGTTAAGTTTCAACCACTAAGCCATCACATAAACAATGAATGACAGAAAGCAAATTTACTATTTAGATGAACCCTGAGTAAGGTGCAAATATTAAAAACAAGAAATACTGATTTTACAAATTCATTCAGAGAATTTGTTTAAAAAGATGAAGTCTTTAAAGTCATTCAGTGAAGTGCCATACATGATATATGCTTTTGGCGACCGTGTCTTGAAAGAGACACGACTGACTGGGCAGAAGGTTATCCTGCAGTAGGTTGCCATTGCTTTCTGTGGTAGTCTGGATGCCGATCAAGGCATCCAGACTACCCAATCTGTCCTCTCATTTAACCCATAACTGGAGGGAAGCGATGAATTAATACCTTTCCCAAGGGTATTTGTGCATAAGTGAACACAATCAATTCAACTGAAGTTTGAACTCGACTACCCAATTTCTCGTTCCGAGTCGACGGCCGCTACACCACAACACAAAAGTTTTTAAAATTATTTCATTATTTTCAGGTTATGTTTTTTTATTTGTTATTTTAATATTTATTTTTAATTCAAAAATACATATCTGATGTTATTTTTATAAAGAATAAATTAAGACAGTCCAAGAGGGATAAACAGAGATTCATGAAAATTCTAGATTAACATAATTATACAAGTAATTCTTAAAGGATCAATCAGTTTGAGTCATTGTAATTAAGGATTCAAATATTTACTAAAATAAAAACAGTTTAGTTTTATTATTGTTAAAACATTTTATACATTTTATTAAAGCTTAAGATTTTTCTTAGTCAAATAATCTTAAATCTATATAAGTTACCTGACAATACTTGACAATATTTTAATCATTCAACATAAAGTGCAATAACAAAAAGTAACAATGAGAAGAAAAACAAAATTTGGCAAAAATGGATGACAGTGTGCATTGTTAATAAACGCGTTAATCACACAAAACTATTAAGTAGTCTAATAAAAATAATTCTTTTTTTTAAACAAAGTTCTTCTTCGTAACTCCTATTACACAAATGAATAATATTGATTATTGTAAGCATTACAGCATTGAACAGTGTAAATAATGTATAAAATGAATTAAATTTCAGCAATTGAATGTCAAAAGATGTTACATGATAAATTTGCAATGAAGCATTTCATATTTGGGAAGCAAAAGTTTTTTTTTTTGCTTCAAATCATGTCACAAGTTTTGCATTTGAAGATTTGCAAAATAAAAAAGTGCTAAAGATCAAAAAAATCATTTGAATGATAGCATATATAAAAATGTATATATTTTAAAGAAATTATAGAGAATCTTTTTGGCAGACATTTTTATCAAAGCAAAGATAGAAATTACAGATGTACTGTCTTCCTGAACAATTTAGTCTTAAAATTACATTGTAATCTAGCAAGAATTTCAGAAAAAAACTAAATGTTTCATTTATAGTTCCTGGTTTTTATTTGCAGACAAAGAAAGTAGAATGAGAGCAATAATAGAAGTGAAACAAAGAACGTAATCTTGAAAATTGGTAGAAACATCTCAGAAGAGACAATAATCAAAGAAAAATGGCAAAAAGAAACCATAAAATTTTTGTTGACAAAAAAGGAAATTTTAAAAAAAGAGAGAATAAAATCCCGAAATATTTCAGAACAAATGAAAATCAAAAGTAATAAAAGAAAAATCAGTCTTTTTTTTTTTTTTTAAAGATTTGTTAAAACATTTTTGTTTTTACAAAACTCATTAGAAAAAGTCAATTTAGACTTGCTCTTATTTTTTAAATTCTTTATTTTTTATATACTTGAATAGTTTTGATTGTTTTAAAATCATAAATGATACAGCAAGTTTGTCTTTTTCCCCTGAGAATGGATATTTGGAGATGTTTGTTTTTTTTTTGTTTCTCAAATATTTTTAAGTTCAAAAACTTCTAAAGATATATTTTTCTTTGAGATTTGACCATTATTTGGAAGAAAAGAAAAAAAGTATATGCAAATAGAAAGCTCTTCTTGCACTTTACTATCAAATGTTTATATATGAAAATTACCAATTATTCTGTCAAAAAAGACATTTATATAATATAGGTGCTGAAATTGTCATCACTCACCTGTGTGTGTGTGTGTGTGTGTGAGTGAAATCAATGCGGATATTTCTTTGGGAAATTGTAAAATGCTTATAGAAAAGAGTTTAAGAAATGTGACTTTTGAATTATTCTCTATATCAGGCTAAGATTCCAAAGAATAAGAAACAAACCATTTTAAGCCTAATTTTCAATGGTTCACTGTAACAGAAGATAAAACTGGTCATTTGACACATTAAAGTTTCTGTGGGTCATTAAACATTTCTTTCAAAACAGACAAAAAAAATCATTCAGTAAGCCATTCATTTAATGAACCAAGTGAGACGTGATAAAGGTTTGTTAAAAATTGTTATAATCAAGAAGACCATTTTTACAAGGTTTCCCTTTATTGTTATTTTTTTTTAAGTTCAATAAATAGCATTTAACAAATATAAAATTTTATAAAATGAAAATTTCCAAGAGTATTCTCAATATTTTACTTTTTATAAAAACACTGATAATTCACTATTTTTTCTGTTTAGTAAAACTCCAAATTTTTTAAGTCAAAACAGCAATTAAACTGGACCAGGCTTTCATAAAAAGATAAAAACACCTGGGCCTAATCATAGTACCAAGATAATGTTCATTAAATAACATCAAATCCATTCTAATTCATCAGAGTTAAACAATTATAACTTTAATGTAAATTTGTCCATTTTTTTATAAAATGCTTAAATTTAATTAAAAAAAATGAATTAAATTTAGAAAAAGAAATTTTTTTTTATCAATTTTGCTTTAGAGGTTAAAATTTGTTACAGATAATTCTGTAACAATAATATGTTAATTAAAAGATATTATATTCTGTAACAATAATATGTTAATTAAAAGATATTATATTCTGTAACAATAATATGTTAATTAAAAGATATTATATTCTGTAACAATAATATGTTAATTAAAAGATATATTCTGTAACAATGATATGTTAATTAATTATGTTAATTAAAAGATATCATATTCTGTAACAATAATATGTTAATTATGTTAATTAAAAGATATCATATTCTGTAACAATAATATGTTAATTAATTATGTTAATTAAAAGATATCATATTCTGTAACAATAATATGTTAATTAATTATGTTAATTAAAAGATATCATATTCTGTAACAATATGTTAATTAATTATGTTAATTAAAAGATATCATATTCTGTAACAATATGTTAATTAATTATGTTAATTAAAAGATCATATTCTGTAACAATAATATGTTAATTATGTTAATTAAAAGATATATTCTGTAACAATAATATCTTAATTAATTATGTTAATTAAAAGATATCATATTCTGTAACAATAATATGTTAATTAATTATGTTAATTAAAAGATATTATATTCTGTAACAATAATATGTTAATTAAAAGATATTATATTCTGTAACAATAATATGTTAATTAAAAGATATTATATTCTGTAACAATAATATGTTAATTAAAAGATATTATATTCTGTAACAATAATATGTTAATTAAAAGATATTATATTCTGTAACAATAATATGTTAATTAAAAATGTTAATTAAAAGATATTATATTCTGTAACAATAATATGTTAATTATGTTAATTAAAAGATATCATATTCTGTAACAATAATATGTTAATTATGTTAATTAAAAGATATCATATTCTGTAACAATAATATGTTAATTATGTTAATTAAAAGATATCATATTCTGTAACAATAATATGTTAATTAATTAATTATGTTAATTAAAAGATATCATATTCTGTAACAATAATATGTTAATTAATTATGTTAATTAAAAGATATCATATTCTGTAACAATAATATGTTAATTAATTATGTTAATTAAAAGATATCATATTCTGTAACAATAATATGTTAATTAATTATGTTAATTAAAAGATATCATATTCTGTAACAATAATATGTTAATTAATTATGTTAATTAAAAGATATCATATTCTGTAACAATAATATGTTAATTAATTAATTATGTTAATTAAAAGATATCATATTCTGTAACAATAATATGTTAATTAATTATGTTAATTAAAAGATATATTCTGTAACAATAATATGTTAATTAATTAATTATGTTAATTAAAAGATATATTCTGTAACAATAATATGTTAATTAATTAATTATGTTAATTAAAAGATATTAATCTTTTAAGTTGGCAATATTGAAGTTGGGATTAAAAGTTGTTGAATTTATGTAAATATATAAATAAAAATATATAAATAAAAATGGACAAAGAAGCCAACACTCGGTGCCAAGAGTTTGTGTCATGCTTAAATTCAATCGTCACGCACGACGATTATGTTTAAGCATGAACAGGCTTTGATCTCAATGTACCCTTTTATCTTTACATCCACTCTAGCCCTGATATGGAACACTTTAACTCTCTATCACACACACACACACAAAGTATGCTATATTTATGGTTTAAGTACTAAATATCATGGATAGAGCATATGTGAAAATAAAAGTGTACATTGAAGTCAATGCCAGAGGTGTGCGTATGTATCCTATATAGTCATTAATGCTTCTATTCATTCCTGACCATTAACAATCCCTTTGCTTCCAATAATATAACAAAAGTAGAAAAAAAAAACTGCTTGCAATAAATAAACTATAAATACAACTTCATGGCTGCATCAATCATGAAACGTTTCCTTTCCACTAGAAATACACAAATCAAAAGTTTTGAAAAAAAACTGCAAATCAGTGAGAGATTGATTGGTTAGTGGTAATATACATGGGCAGAGAAAAAAAAAGGCCAAAACCTTGATTATATATAAAGGGTTCAAATATAATTACTGTTAAATTGTAATAGTGATGACCATACCATTAACCTCCACCAGAAAAGATAGATGCAAACATTAAATTAGAAAAGTTTTGACTTAAGAAATACTAGCTGTAATATCAAAGATCAATGCAAAGTGTTAGCTGATTAGTTCAACAAGCATATATCTGTTCTTGTTGCCATAATAACAACATACTGCGACTCAAAAGCTTTTAAGTTTCAGTGTTCAATACACCATCAGGCAGTGAAAATGTGGTTCATATATATATATATATATATATATATATATATATACACACACACAAGCATCATAGCCTGGCATTAACCGTGCAACTCAGAACATTTTAGTAGTAGGAGAAAAAAATCTATTTTCATTTGTTTTGTGTAAACGTGAGTTGATGTTTTGTGTGACATTGTAAACAACATTGTGTTTGTTTTGGTTTCAAAATTACAGGGGAAAATATTTACATTCTTGTTGACCAAATGAATTTTTTAAAACGTCGAAATAAGAATTAAATATAAAGGCTTGTTTCTTTTTTTCTTTAATAAAAAAATATTTTAGTCGCATTTGACACGTGTGATTTGATTTCTGTGATGTAATTTAGCAACTGTCTTAGATGTTTTACGGAGCAAATGCAAACAATTGGCTCCAGTGGCCAAAAAGTGTGAAAGGGAAAATTGCTGAACTTAAACTCAAAAAGTATGTGTCAATCTGGCTTCCCTGTAGATATGTGTCCCTAGAAAATTTGAATGGTGTAGCTTAAAAAATGTACGCGTGCATAGGGAACAGTCACACACAAACTCAGAGATTGCCTTTTATAGATAAGGAAATTTAAAATAAAATTAAACTTTATAAAAAAATCCCACTATATCAGTTGATTGTAGTGGCGTGGGAGGTTTATTTTAAAAGAATTGTAGGTGTTGACATTGTGTTGCAGAGCATAAAAGTAGAAAGAAACTCGTGGAGAGCGTGGCAGCAGAGAGTCCTCAGAAGAGAAGTGTTTCGGCCCTTATCTCCTGACACTCTAGGGGGGTTGGGCCACACCCGGTTCATGACTCCGGATGTCCCTCTGCTGCCCCCCCCCTTTTTTTAAATATAATCCAGACAGGATGTCTCAGTTATTTAAATAAGAATTGAACAAAACTGTAGCTAATGTATTATTTTTAAATGAAACAAGAATTAAAATAAAAATTAAGAACAATAAATAAAAAAAATAAAATATTAGTCTTAAAGTGTTTTGTTAATATAAAAAACGATTATGAAGAAATAGATGTAAAGCCATAAAATTAAATTTTAAAAGCAAAATTACTAAATTATAGAGATGACTAGTAGTTAAAGTTAGTGTACACAGTAATGTAACAGCTAATAAAGTTTAGTTTTAAGGAATATATAATTAACCGAAAGGAGAAGGTTTATAGATTCTAGCAAATGGTAAACTGATTCAGACAATTTTAAATACATTTAGGAGTGTGGATAATCTTATGATGGTTATGTTGGTTTAATACGTTAGTTTTTGGGAATTTAATTATATGGATTCTTTTCTTGTAAGCAAAAAAAAACAAAAAAAAAACAAAGAACATATTTCATGTAACGATTTACATATTTTAGCTTTTGTTAATATCTTCCATTTTACTGTAGGAGTTTTATTTGCATCTTTCAATTGCCAATAGTATTTGGAAAGTGAAGTTGAATTACTATAGATTTTATTATTAAAGGATAAGTTTATGCTGATAAAAACAATCCTTTAAAATGTTCTTAGTACTTTTGATATAATGTTTGATAAGATTTGGATTTTCTGTAGTGGAGATAGTAGCTTGGTATACTATGGAATTTGTAAGGCATCTATTTTGCAGAAGACATTCATTTGGGTTATGACAATTACAAGTATTAATGTTATTGTCGTTATTTATAATAGATTGGTTATGATTATTCATTTTGTTATATTGTTTTAGGATTTTATTGTCATGTTTTTTATTATCATTTCAAGATTATCAGTGCAGCTATAACTAAGTTTCTATGTCTTCTTATTAAAACTTTGCTAAGGGGTTTATTAGTTGGGAAGTGTTTCTGAACTGGGTTAAGGAATTTATTGCCTAACTTGGTACTAACCATTTGGTTAAATGTTGGTGTTTACTAAATTATTTTTCTATTTCAATTATGTTTGGTATTATGATTAATTTGTTTGATATTTAACATCATTGCATTTATAGATGCTGCTTTTTAGGTTGTATTGTAGTCATGACTATGTTCATAGAAAATGTCTTCAGTTAAGGAATTGTTTATTCTGTGTTTGACAGAGTATGGTATATGTTTAATAATAGATGCTGGGTGATTTGATTTAGCATGTATGTAGATAGGGTTAGCATTAAATTTTATGTAGGGTGAGTATGCATTATTAACTAGATCTAAAGTAATATCTAGGAAGTCAACTTTTTTTTTTAAGTTGTTTTGTACTATTACTTTAATACTAAAGTTTTACATTAGGCTATGTATAAATTTATGAATTCTATCTATTTAGAGTTTGTAGAATTACAGGAAATCATGAGACCATAGTCTCTATATAACCTGATATCAGCTACATCATCATGATGTGCCCTTAGATTGCACAAAATGAATAGACCAATATATATATAAAAACATAAAAAGTCAAGTTGAAAACAAAGAATTTTAAATGGCCAGTTGATGTTTTAACTGTGAATGCAAAACAATATCCCAAGTCTCTGACAGCAAACATAGGGTCTGCATACTAAATGTATATGTATAACTATTGCCTTATAAGTTGTGTGTGTTTGTGTGTGAGAGAGAGAAAGACTGTATCAAGGTTTTTTTTTTTTTAACACCTTGACAACAGAAAATTATTTTGCAAACATCACCACCACTTTAGTTCATGAATATTTAACAGGTTTCAATGTGCTATTGACAGAGTCACACACGCAGGTTTTATTTTTTCTTTTAACCATCAGTTTCTCTTAGATATTGCATCTAATGATTAACTTAAATCTATGTGTAAGGAAATTCACAATATATATATATATATATATATATATATATATATATATATATATGAGAAAGAGGGAAGCAATTAATTGCTGATAATCCCTGAAGAATGAACAGACCGCCCATGTAATTCTGAAGTGAGGATACTGAAGGTAATATCAATCAGCTAAAATGACACAAATTCATTTTTTTTATACATCATTAAATATGATAGACAAGTGAAATTTAATTGCTTTTTTTTTTTTTTAATTTAGTTTTTTCCAGTATTCTTACATTTTGTGTTTCGTAACAGTAAGGGAGTGCAAAAATTGTTCCTATTGCTCCGAGTGCTTTTAGCCACTTTTTAAAAGACATTTTCAAGGTGGTTTCTGTTAGGTGTTGTTAATTTCTGTCAATGTTTCGACTGTTTAGGATTTATTGTTTGTTTTTAAACATTCAAACATAAAAAAAGTTAACTAAACGCAAGCTGCATCAAAAATAGTTAAAGAAGTGTGTGAAAGCACAATGAACAATTTTTGCATTCCCTGACCAATTGGAAAAATTTAAAAACACTGGAAATGCTATATAAAAAAATATAATTAAAATTTTCTTGTTTATCATATTAACAAAAGGTGTTTAATAGAAAGGTTACTGCCCAAATATATATAAAATAATGTGAAGAAAGAACAGTAAGAAATTTACTGTTCCTTAACATTTATTTTTAATTTTACAGTGTTCAATAAAAAAGTAGAGCTAAATATTATTGTTATTCAACATTTTCATAAAAAGAAAATCCCATGTTTTGTAATAATATTTTTACTATGACTCCATCTTCAAGTGATCATTTTTTGGATGACTAGCAGAAAAATGTTTTAGACTCTTGGAAAAACATTTTTTGTTAGTCACACCAAAAATGATCACTTGAAGATGGAGTTATAGTAAAAATGATTTCAAAACATGAGAAATTCTGTCGCGAAAACATTAAATTAATTTTATATATATATATATACCATTTCTAAACAAGTTATTACGCAACCTAGGTTTCTATTATGAGTGGTGTCTTCAGGCAATTTTTAATAACTGATTTTACTGTTTGCCATTTTTCCTTTTAAGAATGTTCATGTAACTTTTTTTTTTTATGCTCACATGGCAGGGAATTTTTGAACATGCAATTTTTAAATTAAAACGAATAATAACTGTTGAATGAAATATTGGAAATTATGACTAAGTGTAGCGATACTAAAAAATAGCTATTAGGTTCATACAACCATGGATGAAAACACCATAATTTGTTTTAATTTTAAAAATTGCGCATTCAAAAATTCCCTGCCACATGGGCATTAAAAAAAAAAAACTTTACATATGTTACATGAATTACGGGCAATCATGAGACCAAAGAAAAATGGTAAAATCAGTTATCAAAAATAAACTGAAGACACCACTTATGATAGAAACCTACGTCACATAACTCGTTTACAAATGAAAAATATTTAAAAGTTTTACAACATAATTGTATTGAGTACTTTGTAATACGAATGTGCATTGGTCTAACCCTATTGTGACCAAAAACTAAGTATTAAACACTCAACATATATATATATATATATATATATATATATACACACACACACACACACACACACACACACAAAAGGAGGGTCAAAAAACAAAATTTATAAAATTATGGTAACCTTCAAAACTTCCTTATTATGCATAAATGTCTTAATGCAAAAAATATATAAATAAAATGTAGAGAAAATATCAAACAATTTATTCAATATGGCTTTCATGATTTTCAAATAGAGCCACAAAACAAAATAAAAAAATCTGTATTCCTGTTTACCACAAAATCCTTGGACTTTTTGGCCCAATATTCCTTGATAGTGGAATTGTAGGTAGTGGGATGAGAGTTCTTGCTGATAGCTTTGCTCTAAAACACCACACACCAGGTAATGTGTTCAGATTCAGGCTGAAGAAAGGTCAGAAGTTCGCTAGCCAGTAATCAGTAAAGTTAGCTTTGCAGAACTTGTGCACTTTCTTCAATTCATTCCACAAATATTTGATTGGATTAAAACCATCCCACTGCCCTAATTTTTTTTTTCTTAAACCATTCCCATGTGAATTTTGAAGAACTCTTTGGTTTGTGGTCTTCTCTAGAGATAAATAAACTAAAGTTAGACAGCAAAGAGGAAAATAGGTTTTGGATGAATGGATAAAGAATTGAATTTTCTCCTCAATTCTGGTGAGTTTTTTCTAGTACCTGCTGAGTTTGAGTAAAACTATAAAAATGATGAATCCACTACCATGATTCACGATTGGGGTAGGGTAGGGTATATATTTAGGTACTTCCACTAGATCGCTAAAAAAAAACCATAGTATACATAAAAAAGCCCTCAAACTTAATAAAAACAAATTTTTTCCATCAAAATGTTTATATTATTATTAAGAGAAAAGATCAAAGTAATTTTTAATTATTTTAAAAGAATTTTTAATCTCTTCTAACATGTTCGAAATTTTTGCAGAAAATTTCTGGTTTTGATTTGAGTTAGCGGGTAACCAAAATGCTAAGAGTGTTTACAATGGAAAATATATTACATCACTCACTTATTTTTTCCGGTGACAAACACATTAATTTGGAAATTCTCACAAAAATCAATAAGTTTTGGATTTTAATAACTTTTAGTACTCTTTCACAAATGAATTAAATTATTTTTGAAATTATTTTTTAAAAATCTTGGTAAAAATATACATTTTTTTTTTTTACATCTATTACCCACCTCCATACGAATCTATGAAATTTTAATAAATTTTACTTTGTTGTGGTAAATGGTTTTTATTAGTTAAACACAGAATTCATTGGAGAATATAAATCATCTATTTTTTTTTTTAAATTTGGCCTCTGTATCTGAAAATCTGCTCTGAATGGTAAAATAAAAATGCAATAAAACTGTGATATTATTTGATGCGATAAGCTTTTAATTCCTTGAATAAATAATAAAAATTAAGGACATTATAGTCTGAAAAAATTTTTCAATTACTAATGAAATTTAATAGAAATGTTTTCATATTTAATTTATAAAGTTTCAAAAATATTTTTAAAATACTCCAAAGATTTGTTGCGGTTAGATTTTTAATTTAATAATTGAAGATTATATTGCCTATCAAAAATTGAAAAGTTTAATGCAAATCAATTGGTCTTCATATTTTTAAAATAACTTAAATTTTCTTTTCTTTTTTTTGTATTTGAAGATTTTTTTTTGTATGGTAATTTCTATGTGCAAATTAAAAGGTCAGAATTTCCTCCCTTTCTCAGAAAAAAATTTGTACAATTTTGCCACTTGTGAACACCATATACTTATCTCTAATCAGCAACTTGTCAACATGTTTTGATATATAGCAAACAGGTCAAAAAGTTCAACCCTGTGCTTAAGAAATAGTTTTATTCTAAATTTCACACTATAAGTAACACTTGTGTATATCATATTAATTTAACATAAAATTTGCTAATTTTCCAAAAATAATGTCACAGTGTGTATATTTTATTTTTGCAAGATTTTTAAAACCGAGAATTAACTTTTGTTTACAAATGTGCCGAGTGCTCAAAAATGGCGGTAAAAATCAAAAAATTTAAAAATCTCAAACTTTTATCATCCAATCTACTGGAAATAGTAAATTTAATCATTTAGCTTTCAATTAAAACTAAAATAAAAGTTTCAAGAAAATTTATTAATTTCTAAAGCTAGAAAGAAGCTTCAACTAGCTTTCTTGATTTTTACAAAAGCTCATGTTTTGATTTATCAATTCTATTCAGTAGAAATTTCATCATGAGACACAAAGTTTTCCCCACGCAGTAAAGTTGAGTCACCTTGATACGTATATAAACTCTGGATTTCGTCTTTTCAACGAGTGAGTTTTTAACTGTCACAAAAGTCCATGCCAAACTTCACCCATTTGAATGTGCCAACTCACTCATACTTAGAAACTGCCAAGCTGAAATAACTCTTTGAACAGACACACTACATTTCTTAACTGTCCTCACATAGAATATTGTCTTCCAAACTTCTAATCATCTAAGACATTAACTCAACAAAATAATTCAATTACACTTGGAACACTTAAGAAATAATCTTTTTAAAACAATTTCTTTTCAGCTGAAATTTTGCAGTCTAAATGAGGCAACACCTTATTTTACTTTGTACATTTTTATCTGGACTCACATCTGAACTTTTTAATGAAATAGCTTAATCTTTTCTCATAACTGTTTTATCTTTAATCACCTCCAAGGTATATTTTTATTAATGCAATTTATATAATTATAACAATATTGTTTTCCTTCGTCACTTACTTTCTCAAAATATAATATAAAACAATGTATGAGGAACATATATTTGTCCATATTTAATGCTGACCCAACATTCGTTGACAGTCTCAGTAAACAGAGATAGCTCTCTCAAATAGGAGAGTGACAAAACAAAGGGAAACCACTCTTGATTATTCATAACTGTTATCCTTTGTTATATCTTCAAATCATTTATTTATGGTCCATAAAAAATAAAAAAATATTTATTTTCTTACTTAAACTTATAAGTGTCTAAGTCTGAGCAAAAGGTTCACTGCAATTTGGAACAGACAATATATTGGTGTCTTAATAGATAGAAAAAACAGGCAAAAAGAGTTTCTACAACTTGAGACTAACAAGAATTGTTACTGCTATAACGAGATAATTCCCATCGACAGTCATGTTAACACGTTATTGTGGCTGAAATACAATATATCTAAAGCGATTCACCAGATGGCATTAACAGCTTTGTTGCCCAAGAACAAAAAGCAATAACGGATGGCACAGGAGACCCCCGACTGATTGATTACATTCAAAGAAATACGGAGTCCGTTTGAATGAATAAGAAGCTTATAAATATTGGTTAAATGCATTTCTAAATGTTATACGCTATAGAATCACAGACCCTGTTGTTTAAATTGGCAAACAACAATATCAGTTGAAGACTAACAAGCATAACATCAGTAAAAGTCTTTCTCGGCAGTTTTATTTACTATGCTACACTAATCTCTCTTTCTGTTTGGTAGATGTAGTACTATTCCCTTGTCATTTAGCAGTAATAGCTTTCATTTCAGGATGTGCGTTGTGGTGCAGTGGATATAGACTAGGAACGACAAATCGGGTTGCCGAGTTCAAATTTCAGTTGAACTCCTTGCATTCACTTATGCGCAAATACCCCTGGGAAAGGTATTAACCCATCTCTTCTCTCCAGTTATGGGTTAAATAACAGGACAGATTAGTTTCTATAGCCTTGGCTGGCAACCAGTCTACTGTAGAAAGCAATGGCAACCTACTGCGGGATAATCTTCTGCCCAGTCAGTCATGTCTCTTTCGAGACATGATCGCCCAAAGCATGTAACACGTATGGCACTTAACTGACTGAGTTTTCATTTAGTGTAGTCTACATTTAAAAATAAATCTTAGGAATATAAAGTAAATCTCAACCTGAGTGAATGCAAGTAAAAAATATAATTCAATCTTATTTTATCTATTAATGATGGGTGGTATTATGTTATTAGCAAATGTAACAAAATGGTAATCAGTAAAAAAAGAATTAAATCAGCATCTTCTTCTATGTGTGTTGTCCTTTCAGGAAATAGGCACTCATGGCCTTCCATGTCTCCCTATCTCTGATGTCTGTCAGCATGCTTTTACCTGTTACACCACGCAACCTCCGCTCTGCCACCCATCAGCTCAGGCCTGTCAAGTATGTTACATGCTGCTTTTCCCTGTCTCCATTTCCCTCTATCTGGCCTTTGAGTTTCAGATTCTTCAAGCCATTCTTTCTCAATGCATGTCCCAGGAATTTTGGCCGTCTTTTCCTGATTCTCAGTATTAATTTCCTTCTCGTTTCCATCCTTTCCAAAACCTCATCATTGCTCACATGCTCGATCCATGATATCTGCAGCATTCTTCTGTAGAACCACATTTCAGTCAAGTATTTCCTTCATCTTTGATTATATTGTCCAGCATTCACTGCCATATTGAAGAACTGACATCACATAGCAATCCAATACTCTATTCTTTGTTTCTAGAGTAAGTGTTCTGTTTCTTAATACTCTACTCAGCTTCTGGAATGCATCCTTGTGCTTTTGGATCTCATGAATATAAATGTATAGAAACTGCTGTGACCATAAAGTGAAGGTTCAGTTTATATATTGATTGTAATATGGAACTGATCCCCACTTTATACCCACCATGCTTCTGTAGAACCACATTTCAAGTGCTTCAAGTTTTTCCTTCGTCTTTGTTGATATTGTCCAGCATTCACTGCCATATTGAAGAACTGACATCACATAGCAATCCAATACTCTATTCTTTGTTTCTAGTGAAATTTTTCCTGTCTATTAACATTCTACTCAGCTTCTGGAATGCCTCCTTCGTCATTTCACTTTGCCTTCGGATCCCCGTGTCATGCTTTCCGTATTAAGTTCAAATTTTGTATGATACTGTCTATGTCTTTCTTTAAGAAATAACAGGAATTCATCTTCTTGCATTATTTCATCACTATATTTTAGCAAAAAAGCCTTGTTACTGACATGCCACAGTTGTTGATGAGGAAAGTAGATGAATGAACACTTGAATAAAAAAACAGACAAGTACAGCAACAAGAACAAAAATTATATTCATTATCAACTTTGACAAAAAAGTCATTTCATTATCTAAATTTATTTTACTCATTATAAGAAATTTTAAAACTGGGTTGACATTTCTTTTGCTAAAGCATAAACTAATTTTGTGGATTAATAAAATTTAGTTTTAAAAGTAGGATCAACATCTTTATATTTCGCACAACATTTTGACTGATACATTATTTCAGCTTTGTCATGTTATTTGGCCTTTCAACTCAACCTTTTCTTCTTCCGCCTTTGAATCTCTTCAACAAGAACACAAACTGACCTGAATTACAGGAATGGGATGTCCTGGCTGAGGAGATAGAAAAAAAATAAAAAGCTGATTCTGTCTACGGCTATATCGTGTTGAATACACCGGTTCCTGTCCGATCACTAAAGTTAAGCAACATCGAGCCTGGTCAGTACTTAAATGGGTGACCATTTTGGAATACCAGGTGCTGTAAGCGTAAGGACCAAGAATGGTCCACCAGTCCTCCAAGTTTGGGGGTTGGGTGCAGACTAACAACCCTGCCCCATAAAAAACAGTTTGTTACAGAAACAACAACAAAAAAGGTGCTGCCCTATACACCATCTGGGTGTGATGGACAAATGATGATGAAGCTGATTCTGATGAAGGGGATTTGCGCTGAAGTGAATGCAATTAGAATTCAAACTCTCTGAATTCAATTAGAATTCAAGCTCTCTGATTTCTTGTTCCAAACCAATAACCATTGCACCACAGCGCAAATTCTCCAATGACTACCAACCAAGTACCAGAAGTTATTATTAATCTTCTCATATTATTATTAATCATTCCATGCTTTTAGTAGAGGAGAAGCAATTTTTCATCTAATTTTTTGAGATTGAGTTTTCATTATTCCAAATTTATTTTGGACTTTTCATTTTTGTTGAACTTTATATTAGTTCAGCTTTTATAGCTTTTGTCAGAATCATGTAAGTAATAACCATCACCTATTTAGATACTAAAGCAAAAAAAAAAAAAATTTAAATTACCTTGGCTACAATTGAGAAAAATTGGTACAACCAATGTCCTACAAGTTTAAAAAGGGAAACTGAAAAACTTGATTCAAGCCAATTTTTCAAATATGACCATTTTCTTTTTTATACAGGTTTTCAGCCAAGCCAAGAACTTTTCAGTATTCCCTTCAACTGAAAAGGTATATACAAAGCTTAGTTTGTCACAAGGCCAGACCCGTGAGACCCTCAATGAGGTTAAATTACTTCATTTTCATCTTATAACCCCAGTGTTGTAGTTAAGAAAAAACAAGATGTAGTCAAAAATATTAACTTAATACAACAATGTCCAGGAAAAGCTGAAGACTCTTTCAGATAAAACAAAAATCATGCTGCTTTCTCCTTTCATATGCAGTGTTACTTTAGCACACGAACCACCATGGCTCTCCACAATGTCCTATCTTTTGTAACTGGTAGCAATGTTTCTTTTTTTTTTACTATCTTCTCTGCTACTGTTCTCCTACAAGCTTGATAGGCAGATTATTCAATGTTTCCCCTCTGACCTTCTTGCCTTTTAATATGCTCAGTGAGTATCAAGTTCTCAAACCTTCTTTCCTCAAATTTTCACCTTCTCTTTTTGATCTGAGCAAAAGTGTCCATTTTCATTTAAGCTAGTTGTTGGAAAAATATAGAATTTTGAAAAGATTTTATTGCAGGATTTGAAACAATAAAAGTGCCAGAAATGAAATGATGGTTACATGAAGCTCATTAACCACAACATAGGTAGAAAAAAAATCAGTTTGATTTTAAAGTAAAGAAAAACAATGAAATACTGTTGTGTAGGCATTTTGGGGCCAAGACACAAAGTATGACTTCAGAAATTGGTAGGAGTTCTAGTTAACTTTTCAAAATTATTCAAATTTTATAAAAGAACAGCTATTTTCTTTGTCTTATTTTTTCTCATTCTTTCTGTGTGTCTCATTAATGCATACAATGTAAACATTTTTTGAAATCTCTCATAAAAAAATTTTTAAAATATTAACTGATTATTTTTAAAAATGAAAGAATTTCTAAGCCTTAAAAATCTGTATTCTTACTGGTTCTATTCAAAAAATGACCTGTGACCTTTCACTACTTTGGAAACAACTTTGACATTTTTATTTTTTTCTAAACATCATTACAACTTTTCGGGGCTGTTTTTTTAACTTTTTTTAATGACCTTAAAAGACTTCTGTTAAAAGTTGAGTGGGGGAAGAGAAATCAAATTATATGGCATAACCTAAAATAATGAAAAAAAATTTGCGCTGTGGGGGTTGGGATTGGTGGTTTCCTAACAAATTCAGCAACTAGACCAACCTTTATTTTTTCCCAACCAAAGGAACCTCACAAATCAAGAAACTACAGTAAAACATATGAAGGCGGCAGAGAGAAATCAATAAAATTAGAATTAAATTAGAATTTCTATATTGCTTTTTTTTCTCTCCCCTCCTGATTATTATTCTATGAGCCAGAGGCAGAAATGTAATGTTCGGAAAGAGAAGATTTATTGAAATGTTGATCCCAGGGAAACTTGGTGTTCCTTTCCTCTGCCCATTTGTGACAACTACCTTATCCTGAGGTTTTGATTTACATGGGTTCAATGCCATTTATCCTTGAAACCCCTTCCTTTGACCCCCAAAGTGTCTCTAAAGCCATTGGCTTGCTTCACTACAACAGACTGAAGAGAAATTACAACTGTCTTGTGTCAATGCAGATTTTCATGCAGGGGGTAATGGCAAGGAAAGGCACAGAATCAATTCTCACTCTACACCACAAAAGAGAGACTGCAAATGGAGAGGATTTCTGTTAGAAGCAAGAGGTTGTCACCAGGCAACCAGGTAGCTAAGAGAAAGATTATCTTCCTCTTTATTCTTTTTTGTATTAAAGAGAGAGATGGGGAAAGAGATAGAGAGAGAGAGAGATGGGGGAAAGAGAGAGAGAGAGAGAGAGACAGAAAGAGATAGAGAGAGAGATAAAGAGATAGAGAGAGAGAGAGATGGGGGAAAGAGATAGAGAGAGAGAGATGGGGGAAAGAGATAGAGAGAGAGAGAGATGGGGGAAAGAGATAGAGAGAGAGAGAGAAGAGATAGAGAGAGAGAGAGATGGGGGAAAGAGATAGAGAGAGAGAGAGATGGGGGAAAGAGATAGAGAGAGAGGGATGGAGAAAGAGATAGAGAGAGAGAGGGATGAGAAAGAGATAGAGAGAGAGGGATGTGAGAAAGAGACAGAGAGAGAGGGATGGGAGAAAGAGATAGAGAGACAGGGATGGAGAAAGAGAGAGAGACAGGATGAGAAAGAGAGAGAGACAGGGATGGGAGAAAGAGAGAGAGAGAGAGACAGGGATGGAGAAAGAGAGAGAGAGAGAGACAGAGACAGGGATGGAGAAAGAGATAGAGACAGGGATGGGAGAAAGAGATAGAGACAGTAAGGGAGAAAGAGATAGGAAGACAGGATGGGAGAAAGAGATAGAGACAGGGATGGGAGAAAGAGATAGAGACAGGGATGGAGAAAGAGATAGAGAGGGATGGAGAAAGAGATAGAGACAGGGAGGGAGAAAGAGATAGAGACAGGGATGGAGAAAGAGAGGGAGGGATGGAGAAAGAGAGGAGACAGGGATGGAGAAAGAGATAGGGATGGAGAAAGAGATAGAGACAGGGATGGGAGAAAGAGATAGAGACAGAGTGAGAAAGAGAGAGACAGGGATGGAGAAAGAGATAGAGACAGGGATGGGGAGAAAGAGACAGAGACAGGGATGAAAGAGAGAGACAGGGATGGGAGAAAGAGATAGAGACAGGGATGGGAGAAAGAGATAGAGACAGGGATGGGAGAAAGAGATAGAGACAGGGATGGAGAAAGAGATAGAGAGACAGATGGAGAAAGAGATAGAGACAGGGATGGAGAAAGAGATAGAGACAGGGATGGAGAAAGAGATAGAGACAGGGATGGATAGATAGACAGTGGGGATGGGGAGAAAGAGATAGATAGGATGGGAGAAAGAGAGAGACAGGGATGGAGAGACAGAGACAGGGATGGGAGAAAGAGATAGAGACAGGGAGGGAGAAAGAGATAGAGATGGATGGAGAGAAAGAGATAGAGACAGGGATGGAGAAAGAGAGATAGAGACAGGGATGGAGAAAGAGATAGAGACAGGGATGGGGAGAAAGAGATAGAGAGACGGGGAGAGAGAGACAGAGACAGGGATGGAGAAAGAGATAGAGACAGGGATGGAAAGAGATAGAGACAGGGATGGGAGAGAAAGAGAGAGACAGGGATGGAGAAAGAGATAGAGACAGTGGATGGAGAAAGAGGACAGGGATGGGAGAAAGAGATAGAGACAGGGATGGGAGAAAGAGAGAGAGAGATGGGAGAAAGAGATAGAGACAGGGATGGGAGAAAGAGATAGAGACAGGGATGGGAGAAAGAGATAGAGACAGGGATGGAGAAAGAGATAGAGACAGGGATGGAGAAAGAGATAGAGACAGGGATGGAGAAAGAGATAGAGACAGGGATGGAGAAAGAGACAGAGACAGGGATGTAGAAAGAGATAGAGACAGGGATGGGAGAAAGAGATAGAGACAGGGAGAAAGAGATAGAGACAGGGATGGGAGAAAGAGATAGAGAGACAGGATGGGAGAAAGAGATAGAGACAGGGATGGGAGAAAGAGATAGAGACAGGGAGCAGAAAGAGAGATAGAGACAGGGAGGGAGAAAGAGATAGAGACAGGGATGGAGAAAGAGATAGAGACAGGGATGGAGAAAGAGATAGAGACAGGGAGGGAGAAAGAGATAGAGACAGGGATGGGAGAAAGAGATAGAGACAGGGATGGAGAAAGAGATAGAGACAGGGATGGGAGAAAGAGATAGAGACAGATGGAGAAAGAGATAGAGACAGGGATGGAGAAGAGATAGAGACAGGGATGGGAGAAAGAGATAGAGACAGGGATGGAGAAAGAGATAGAGACAGAGATGGGAGAAAGAGATAGAGACAGAGATGGGAGAAAGAGATAGAGGGGGATGGAGAAAGAGAGAGGGGGATGGGAAAAAGAGATAGAGGGGGATGGGCAAGATGAGGGGGATGGGAGAAAGAGATAGAGAGGGGATGGGAGAAAGAGATAGAGAGGGATGGGAGAAAGACAGAGAGGGATGGGAGAAAGAGATAGAGAGGGATGGGAGAAAGAGATAGAGAGGGATGGAGAAAGAGAGAGAGGGACAGAGAAAGAGATAGAGAGATGGAGAAAGAGATAGAGAGAGAGAGGGGATGGGGAGAGAGAGAGAGAGAGGGATGGGTGGAAAGAGATAGAGAGAGAGGGGGATGTGAGAAAGAGAGAGAGAGAGGGATGGAGAGAGAGAGGGGGGATGAGAAAGAGATAGAGAGGGGGGATGGAGAAAGAGATAGAGAGAGAGTGGGATGGGAGAGAGAATGATGGGAAAGAGAGAGAGAAAGAGAAGAACGAGGAGAGAGAGAAAGAGAAGAACGAGGAGAGAGAGAAAGAGAAGAACGAGGAGAGAGAGAAAGAGAAGAACGAGGAGAGAGAGAAAGAGAAGAACGAGGAGAGAGAGAAAGAGAAGAACGGTGTGTGAGAGAAAGGTGGGAGGGAGAGAGAGAAAGGTGGGAGGGAGAGAGAGAAAGGTGGGAGGGAGAGAGAGAAAGGTGGGAGGGAGAGAGAGAAAGGTGGGAGGGAGAGAGAGAAAGGTGGGAGGGAGAGAGAGAAAGGTGGGAGGGAGAGAGAGAAAGGTGGGAGGGAGAGAGAGAAAGGTGGGAGGGAGAGAGAGAAAGGTGGGAGGGAGAGAGCTGAAAGAGGGTGGAATGGAAGGAGGAGAGAAGAGAGAAGTGGAAAGGGAAAGAAGAGAAATAGATATAGTGAAAGATGGAATGGAATTTTATGGAGAAAGGCTAACAAAAGAAAAAAAAGATTTACTGAAGTCAGATCGTGAGTGTGTGCATGAGAAACAAAAAAAAAGTATTTATGATGAGAGTAGGGAGATGAAAAAGAAAAGATGAATTTTCTCAAAGTTAGAAAGAAAGGGATGAAAGTTCCTGTTTCTAAATCAGCTTTGGATCAATGGATAATCTTTTCTGCAGTAAATCTGCCACTTTCTAGGGATTTAAGACAGCATTCCTACACACTTCCTAAGTTTAGGGGAAATGCAACAGGTTTTGCCAAAGAGAAAGAAAGAAGAGACAAAGAGGAAATGAGCATTACTTGGGACCCTTAATTGCATGGTTGAGTGGGGTTGGGAGAGAGAGATTTCCGGGTGATTGCTGATAGGAATTGAAAGCATGAAATGTTGATGTGTGTGTGTGTGTGTGTGTGTGTGTGTGTGTGTGTGGGGAAGTGAAGGAGCAGTTGAAAAGCTGAAATAAATTAAGAGCAGAGGTTCTGGCTGATAAAGGCAAAATGCCAAAAAAAATGATTTCCCTTGACACTAGAACATTGGCATTTCATTTTAAACTGCAAGAATATTGAAATTACAGATTACCTTTAGAGAGAAAGTCATAAAGAGAATTAGGAAGAGGAACAAGGAATTTGTAAATGTTCATGAGTAAACTGAACAGATGTGTATTATGGGTGGAGGGATGTGAAAGGTTCTTGGTCCAAGCACCTCACCCCAGATATGACAGGTCTTTTAATTTTGTATAATTTTTAAACATATCTTCACAAACTAAATTTAACCAGATTTGTTGTACTTCAGATAGATTTCAAGAGAGGAGGAAGCAGATGTGTTGAGTTTTGTTTAACAGCATATCAGCCTCTGTGGGTTATTTAATGCCAAAAAGGTGGAGTTTCAGGGTATTTTATTTATTTATTTATTAATTCAGTTATAGCAAGAAAGTTTAGTCAGATTTTGATGAAAAGGTTTTTTTTAATTTTTATTTTATTTAGAAAACTCAAGATGAGTTCTGGTTTGTTTCATGGCATAAACATCAATGGGTTATTTAATACCCACAAGATTTTTACAATAGATTTGTATGAATAGAAAATGTATTCTTTGTAAGAAATCAGTTTGCAGATCAGGTTTCATTGACATATTTTTGTAAAGAGTTTTTGAGAGACAGATGTATTACTGGTGGACATATTTTTTCTTCAAAAATATATTTCTGTTAATATTTTTTTTTCTTCAAAAATGTATTTTTTCTTCACAAATATAAAACTGGTAATATTTTCTTCTCTAAAAAAGTATTCTTGGAATTTTCACCATAAAAAATCTATTTTTATACTTTCATAGTGTTTTGACCCCAGTTTGGGGGTTAACTATTTGCCCATAGCTGGGACCTAACAGATACAGTGGATCTGTAGGCAGCAATTAAGAGGTGGTTCCATGCTCCTGAAAACTTCCCAATTAGATGCTTTGCTGCCAGATGCAGTTTATCATCAAACCCAGGATGTCTTTTTGTGGGGATGTGTGTGGGAGGAGTTTACCCCCTTTTCAGAGGTGGAGTTGGTGTATTCTGAAGCCCCAGCTGACAGAGCAAAGATGCGCAGATAAAGAGGGGGAGGAGACATATACTTACAAAAAGAGAGAAGGAGGAAGGTAGATGCAGAGAGAGAGAGATATGTAGAAAAAATATAAGTTTTTAGCAAGTGTCAAAATAAAAATGTATTCTACCAAGAAATGCCATCACTGTTAACAAATCATCGGAATAAATTTGTATAAATCAATTGATCACAAATTTACTTTTGATCACTGTTTATAATAGATTTAGAAAAAACAAAAAACAAAACAAAACAAAAACTGCATATGAATATTTTAGTGATGAAATCTAATGAGATAGCTGAGGTGTATAACTACTTGTTGGTGTTCTGTATGAATATTAATACAAACTTAGAAATAAAACACCAATGAATGCCTACTACAAACAACAATATGCCACAAGCAGTGATCACAAAAGACCAATGCATCAAAGATGTTGCATACACACACACACACACACACACAATCTCTCTCTCTCTATGCTCTTGTTCACACACACACACACACACACACAATTTTTTCTCTCTCTCTCTCTATGCTCTTGTTCACACACACACACACAATTTTTTCTCTCTCTCTCTCTATGCTCTTGTTCACACACACACACACACACACACATTAATGATTATATCTTCCACAGGTATAAAACTAAGTCATTAAAATCTTATACATACATCTTAAATATGACTGAAGAAGAATATCTTGAATATATATATATTGATTTACATGATATGTCTTCATTATCATCATGGTTTAATATACGTTTCCATGCTAGCATGAGTTGGACAGGGTTTTTTTTTGATGGCTCTTTCCCAGGTCGCCTGATTTTGAATAAGGCCTGGCTGTAATCTCAACTTCCTTAAATCATCTCTGATAAGCTGGGTTCATGTTTTGCATGATCAACTTATCTTTCTTTGGCTGTCGACCTCAATAAACCTACAATTACTGACTGGGTTTTGTATGTCTCGTTCTCTCAATGTACCCAAACCATCTAAGTCTTGTTTGACGCATAACCTCTGTTATATTGGCAATACCCTGTCTATTTCTTAACTCCTCTGATGATTTTCTATCCCTAAGACTGACATTTACCATTTGATACCTCTCCCATCATATTTAATGAAACATGAATATCAGTGTGTGTGTGTGTGTGTATACACAATAGTCATAATGAAATTTAGAAAAAACTAATGTTTTTATATGTAATATTTATAACACATGTATCTTTACAGAGAATTATAAAATTAAAATAATTAAAAATTGCATGTGAGTTTTCAGAAAAATTTTTTTTACTTTAGCTGGTTTTGCTTTTCAAAATGTTTTTAAATGTTTACATGAGTAGCACATAAAGATGCTTAAGTCTGAAATAAAAAGAGAACATTTTTTAAATAATCATATCACCCCAAGCAAGGCATTTTATTGCCACTGTTTTGCATAGTTACATAGTTATGAGAAAGAGTGACAGGTTATAGGGGTGTCAGGAAGATGAGAGTGGAGTGGACGGAGAAAGTAGCATGAGAGAGAGGATGCAGGTTAGCGAGATAGATAGGAGAAGACTTGACTTTACATTTAAATTCTTGGAGATTATAGCTGTTGGGAAAGCAAGTAAATGGAAGGAAATTCCACAGGCGGGAAGTGCAAGAAAAGAAGCTGATGGAGTAGAATTTGTGTTTACATTTTATTGGTTTCACAGCAAAAGGGTGGGAACTAGTTGTTAATCTTGTGGCTTGAGTAAATTTATATATAGGGGGCACCAGTGAGTTAAGTTCATCGGAGCTGAGGCCGTGAAAGTATTTGTAGAAGATACATATGGCATAATTGGTTTTATCTGCCAACATTCCTCTATAATGTTGATTAGGCGATATTGTTCTAATGTGGGGAAGCCAAAACAATGATAACCCTCAACCAATGTGTCCTGCTGGGCAGGACACATTGTGAGAATAGGGGATAACAGGTTTCCTATACAATTTGACTATGGTATTAACAACTGAAGAAAGCATCCAAAACTCATCTTAGAAATGAAACATGTTGTTGAGGTCTGGTTTATGTAGACCATCAGAAAAGTTGTAATAACAATCAGAAACAAACTGGATATGCAAACCTACCTCATTATTCTGTCAACAATACCTGAGTTATGTGCAATGAGGTTTAAAGATTGTCATGAGGACTGAGAAGACACAGGAGAGTTATAGGGCAGGCAGATCCAATTAACCTAATCAAGGATAGATATAAGCATGATACTTATGAAATTGAATGCTGCTCTCAAGAGTCATCTTAGCACTGAAATCAGCTGGAAGACAAGGAATGAGAAGAGTGATGGAGCGGTTCTCATCTAAGTGAGATGTGACAATCATTGTTTTGTGTGAGTGAGAGAGGGAGAGAGAATTAATGAATTTTATTTTTAAACAGACATTTTATTATTTCAATTTTTTTTAATGAATACTTGTATTTTAAGACACATTTTTTTTAAGTCTTCATTTTATCTACTGGTCTGTGCATATGAGAAAACTTTAAAAATGTGCACTTTGACAGGATTTGAACTTGCATGCCAGTTGTAGGATAAACCAACATCTGAATTGATGTGCTTACAGTAAAATATTAAAATAGGAAAAAATAAAGAAAAAGGAAGAAAAAAACAGAAGAAAAAAAGAAAAAGAAACCTGTAAATCTTTACATGAGCCATGTTTTCTATGTTTAAAAGAAAAATTACAAATTATCAAATTCCCAAAACTAAACTTACTCAATAAATGTAACGAAGTAACTTCCATTTGTCATCATTGTCTAAAATATGCCCTAAAGTATAGTTAAATTTTCCTAATATAACTAGACATCTATAATCTCTCCCCTAGCATATATTGATTGATTCTCCCATCTTCGGATAATTAATTTGTTACGTCTTAATATATTTGACATGCAGTGTATTTAAAAAAAAAAAAAAAAAAAAAAAAAAAAAAAAAACACTTTCCCCGTTTTTGTCTCTTGTTCACTACTTTAAGTTGAATAATAACTTAGAGAAAATCCTGTAACCCTTTCACGATAACTTTTCAGACTTGCTAAATGCTACATTATGTATCATTCAATTTATTTCATCACTGGCATGGAAAATGTCTGGATCTTAAGTCAGTATCCCCCTTTACTCTTACAATCAAATTCTCCTATACATCATGACCTGATTTTCTATTGGTTCGCTGAGACAACCCTTCCAAAAATCCTCCTACCTTAGTTGTTTGAATTTGGTAAAAATTAAGTTGTTTTGAATCTTCTATATATAATGATTCCTAAAAGAAAAAAAAATTTCGCTGCCTGATGATGTGCTAATAAGATGGTACTGAAACAACAGTTCTTGTGTTGCAGTAAACTATGTTTTTATTATAAACTTATAATAAAAATATTACCATATTACTAAGTATTGAGCACTCTTAAAGTAAATCACTACAGTGTACTGCCAACCCATTAATTTGTACTACTTCTAAAATTATATATAAAAAGATGAATTTGTCACTTAGCTGATCGATGTTATATTTAGTAACCTGATCAAGAGTTTCGTAGCTTAACTTTTTTGTAGTAAGTCAGTCCACTCATTGTAGGATTTAGATCTCCACAGCCAAGGTGATTAGCAACAAATCTCATCAGACAGCAATGCAAAGTATAATTCTTAGACACTTCCTTATTTTTAAAGAATTCAAGCAGAATTCATTCCTCTTCTTTTTTTTTCTTTTTTCATCATTTTTAGCAAAAAACAATGATTTTTGTCTACGTGACTGGTACACTAATTGCAGCTTAATGAAAAATATTAATATTTCCAACATTTTTGTTTTAATTATAGAATAAATAAACTGTTCATGTCTTCCATAAACTTTTGTATGTATCTAATTTTTAAAGAACCACTTTACCACATTCATGTCAACGAAATTCTTTTAAAGTGAACTTGGTATTTTCAGAGGTAAAAAGTCAGACCACTTAAAAGATTATAAAATCATCCTATCACATTTTCCTAACTTAAACAATGTTTATTTCAAGCTAAACAATTTTTGCAGAATTTTTATTGAATGGTTTAGTCATTATACAGTCTTTAAAAAGATAAATATTTTGTCAGCTGAAAAAGCATCTAAGCTCAAAGCTTATTAGCCTTGTCTCCTTTAACCTTAACTAATTTCACAAACATCTGTACAGAAAACAAGAGCAAGAGTTGCTTATTTTAACAAAGTCAAACTTTTAAATGATTTCTACAAATCAGGGCTTCAACTCCAGATAAAAAAAAATTATTTTTTTGCAAAGTGAGAGCTTGTTCACACTTTTGATTGCAAATTGCAATTATCAAAATATCACAGCTGTGAAAGTTTGACAGGTAAAAATTAACAGAAAAACTAAAGAAAATTTGGCCCATTTAATCAAAAAATGCAGATCAAATTTTAGTTATTTTCAGGTAGAAAGAACATTAATTAGTTTCAAGGAAAATGTTTCAAGAAATAATCAGATTTTAATGCTTAATGTAAAAATTCAGAGTGAGAGATTCAGTGAGAAAGAGAAAGAGAGTGAGAGATGAGAATGTGTAAGCAAGTGAATGTGAGAAAAAACTATCAGAGACAGAAGCTGTCCGAGAGAGAGAGAGAGAGAGAAGCTGTGCGAGAGAGAGAGAGAGAGAGAATAAATGATAGCTTTAATTATATTGTCAGTGAGGAACAATGTTACTGAAAGAGGGAAAGGACTTAAAAAATTTCAAAAGTGGCACTAAATCTTCAAGATAAACATCAGCCAAGATTAAAACGCAAGTGTCAAATCAAACTGTAAAACTGAATTAGGCAACTCGCAATTTGTGAAAATTAATATCAACTGGTCAATTAAGGAAACTTAATGCACGAGATGAAGATGTTGCTATTTGCTTTCTAGATTAATTATAAAAATTGAAAGATGGAGAAATGACAACCTTTCATCTAGGTTCTAAAACTCAACGAACCTGATCACAAATGTGAAATTCTAGTTTTTCTAAAATGACAGATTTGGTCAAAGAAATATTTTCATCTTCAGGTTTACTCCCTCAATAAGTGAATCCGTAATCTTGTGAGGCAAGCTGAAAAAGTAACCAGGATGTGTGCAGCATATAAGTAAGAATTAAGTCTGAAAAAAAATTGGTAGTATTAGTTACATATTATTTGTGGAAAGTTATATATATATGATAAATATTTCCCAAATGCTAAATACCTGCTTAAAGAGACAGACTAGAAACAGTATTTTTTTAAATAAGATAAACTCAAACCAAGACTTGAACCTGAACATATTTGAGGTTTATAAGTTTTTATTTAATTATATGCACAAGCCTCACCTTGTTTGGATAAATACCAACACTTGGAAAGGTTACTAAAGATAAATTTCTCTTTTATTCCAGTTTTTTTTTTTTTTTAAAGAATTCAGTGTTCATTATCCATTTCTTTCAACTGAATATGGAAATTGACCTCTTCTATATGCTGTATTCCTTCAGGACATAGACAATCGTGGCCCTCCACATCTCTATCCCTTGTTGCTCTTAACACCCCTTCTCCTGTTATCTCACTCAATCCATCTCCACCATCCATCTGATCAAGTCTATCAAGTATGTCATGCATTGCTTTCCTTTTTCTCTCTTCCTCTTTATCCATTCTGTGAGCATCAGATTCTCCAAGCCATCCTTTCTCAATACCTATCCAAAACCTTTAGCTGTTTTTTTTTCATGTTAAATATCAGTTTTCTTCTTGTGTCCATCCACTCTAAAACCTTGTCATTGCTCCTGTGTTCCATCCATGGTATCCTCAACATCCTTCTGTATAACCACATTTCAGTTACTTCAAGTTTTTCCTTAATCTTTGACAAGATTGTCCAGCATTCACTGCCATATTGAAGGACAGACAGCACATAACAATCGAGTACTCTCTTTGTTTCCAGCAAAATTTTCCTGTCTCTCGATATTCAGCTTCTGGAATGCATCCTTGGCCATACCAATTTTTTTTTTTAATTATATCACTCCAAGCAAGGCGGTAACACCACTGAGGTGCAGGGGTCTACATAAAAGTAAAAAGATTAGATAGAAGAGAGTGAAGAGAAAGACGAACCAGTTACAGGGGGTGTCAGAGAAAGGAGCAAGAGAAGGAAGGGAATACAGGTGTGATGACAGTTGCAAAGGTGGAGAGAAAGGGAAAGATGAACAGGGTGGTGTAGAAAGAACTAGTCAAGTAGTTAAGAGATGGGTATTGACAATGCATTTATATTCCTGGAGGTTTTAGCTATCAGGAAAGCAAGAATATGGAAGCGAGTTCCACAGGCAGAAAGTGTGAGAAAAGAAGCTGCAGGAGTAGAATTGTCATCTGCATTTAGTTGATCTAACTGTGAATGGGTGGGACCCAGTTGCCAATCTGGTTGCACGAGTAAACACCTGTTGCAGGGGCACCAGTGACTTAAGTTCGTTGGAGCAGAAGCCATGCAAGTAATTACAGAACAGACGGAGGGAAGCCACATCCCGTCAATGAGAAAGTGGCTGCAGTCAAGCAGCCAAGTCGGTACCTATCATACTGCCAGATCTCAGTGTCACACTTTCTAGGTATTTGAATTTCTGTACCTGCTTGATTTTAGTATCCCCTACTTGGATATGACATTTTGGGAACGTCCTCTTTTTACTGATTACTATGCATTCATTTTTCTTGTAGTTTATATGTAGCCCTTTCTTTCCGCAACTACTTCCTGTAAGAGGGCTTGTAGTTTATTTTCCGTGTCTGCTATCAACACTGTATCATCTGTGTATCTTATTTTGTTCAGGCTGCAGCCACAAATGTGCTGTAGTACTCTCAGAATTGTTTTGCTGTATAGGATGAAAAGATCTGGCAAGAAGACACATCCTTGTCTTTCACCCCTTTCTATCCTTGTATATCCGAGCTCATTTCCTATGTATGCAAGTAGTTAGTTGCTAACAAAGGTTCTTGATTACTTTGTCTTTCCTGAGTTTGCTGAGTGTCTCCATCAGGTCTTTGTGGCGTACTTTGTTAATTGAACATTTTGACAATGTTGGTTATTTTTCATTTTGTGGCATTGTCTCGCTTTATTACTATCAACCTTTCTTAGTTGACTGAAAATTTTGCAAAGAACTAATATTTTCAATCATTTAAAGTACACCTTCTATAAATACTAATAAATATTTTTGCATCTAGGTTGTATTGCTACTTTTATTAATATAAACAAACATATGATTAGTTTTTTTGATTCATCCTCACATTAATCTTATTTTTTGCTTTCTATTAGAACTTTTACTCAGTCTGACAATCTAAGGCAGTCAGCAAACCATAAATACAAAGTAAAGGATAAGATTTCTAGGAGATTTTTAACCAATTTCAAGATCAGAATTGACAGAAAAAAAAAAACAAATTTGACTCAATTGAAAGAAAGATATAGACAATACAATAAAAAGTAATCTCTTTAAATGCAGTTAAAACTATACACTTTTGATGCCATCTAAAACAGAATTAACATTTTGGTCAATCTTATAACAACTAATTCTTTAATTTATCTAATAAAATATATGTAAAAATCTCTTCACAAAAATTTCAATGGCTGTAATGTGTATTTAATGAGGGCTATCCAATTTAAGATAAACAACATTTTTATATATTTTAAGAATTTCAAAGCACAGGCCTTCTTCATGATTCCATGTAATCAATACCAATGGAATGTTTACCATATGAGCCATGACACTCACCCTATCATGTTCTTATCAGGGCAGATTGTAGTATAGTCAAGGTGTGGTAAGTAAAAGAAAAAGTTTTGATAAATTTGGGTGTGGTAATCTTTCTGGTTGCTGTGATTTGGGATTCTGTAAAAGACCTGAAAGTATTTTCCAACAGGGATTTGCTATTATAAATAGAATCTTATGCAAATGTTCTACAGGATGTCCCAAAGCTGTGGTGGTGGTAGTGGTGGTGATAGCAGTTATGTTTCTTATATTGGATTAAAGAAAAAGCATTGACGAACTAAGGGTGAATTAGGGCAGCAGTTCAGTCCCACAAATTTCTACAATAAATTAAAATGGAGAAAAACATTTTGAAGAGTACATTTTGTTTGACAAAAGTCTGTATAAAAATAAGAAACGTAGCAAAAGCTTTCTGAAAAAAAAAAAAAAAAGTTTACAAAATCAAAAATTCCAGGTTTCTAAAAATTAGTAACTTTTAATAATAAATTTTTAAGTAAATAAATTTTCTTAAAAAAAAAAGTTAAAAAATTCTTGGTTAAACAAGAACTGGAGGTTTCAACATATGTCAATAAAAGCAAAAGATTTAAATAAGTTATTCATTATTTACACCGTTTGGTCAGTTGTTTCATTTTTATTGGCCTATTTATGACTTTTCGGCTGTTGTACATTCTGGTCTTTGTCAGGTACAAGGAATTTTCAACCAAAACCTTTATTTTGATCACTGAACATCATAAACATGACAAACATGAGGGCTACAGTCTGAACAGTGTAATGCAAATACTACCTCATCTCAGATTTATTGACAAAACTATTCATTCATTTAACTTATGAAACCAATTTTTCTTTCTTTCTCACATTAAAATAAATGAAAGTATTTCATTTCGAGGTCACAGATGGAGAATAAAAATGAAATAAAAAAAAATACTGAAGAATTTCATTTTCAAAAGTCACTTCAAGAGAATTCCAAAAGTGAAGTTCAACAAAAGGAATCCAAAATTATTGATGTTGATTTTAAAATGGTAGCAGCCTGATTGAAAACTCATTGCAAAGTCTTATGTTGTTTTGTTTTCTCTGAAACTGCATGAAATGTTTACAAATGCAGGTGTCAGTCAAGGCTCAATTCTAATTCCTGCGCTTTTCCTGATCTTTATTAATGATCTCCCCGATGTAATCAGATCTCAAGTATGGCATATACACTGACGACACCACCATTTACTCTTGCCTCGATCAAAAATCTGCTGAGGCCGACAGAGCAAATCTCACTGCTGAGCTTGAAAAGGACCTCCAATCTGTGGTGGACTGGGGTAAGAAATGGCTCATACAGCATGGCATTCAGCATTTGAACTTGATTCTATTTCCCACTGCAACTCAACATGAAAAAAATATTTAATGATAAAAAACAGAGATTATAAAAAAAAGAAGGAAACTATGAAAGAAAATGGCTACGCTATAGAATTGCGTTATTGCATCTTTAACTTCCTGAGTGTATGCCAAATATACAGCCACCATTGAGTGTCTATTTTTATAGATTAGATAGATTAGGATGCAGGCATTTTGCCAGTTTATTCAATGATTGTTTGACTAGAAGATATCTGGCAAAACTAGCCAATGTTCAGTTAAAAGTTTCTGGAAGCTGCAGCTGATGGATTAGAATCATTAAAAACAACAGAATATTGTATTCATAACAAGAGAATATGAGACTAACAAAAGAGCTGGTTTTTAAATCAAACAATAGCTTAACAAATTTGCACCAAATGTTGGTAAAAAAAAATTTTAATTTAGAAATGCCAATACAAAATAAGCAAGACAAAATTTAATCATGTGATTTTATTGCAGCCAAATTAGCTGGCAATTTATAAGAAGCCAAGGATTTTCTAGCAATTTATAGGCTGCCTTTCACCAACATTGTCTTTAAAGGCTGCCTTGCATCAAGACATTTTTTTAAAGGCTTCAGAAGTTTAAAAGTTTTTTTTTAAAGGTTTGAAAAAATTTAATATTTTGTGAATGATCTTAATCATTCTTCATTCAGACAAATTATTCTTAGCCTTCTTTTTGGTAAATTAGGATTTCTTTCTATATTTATTAAATTTAACTTAGTCTGGCATAAGGTTTCAGTAGCTGAGTACATAGTACAAAGTTCTGTGAGACTAGATTGCACATTGAATGCTCTAATTTTGTTTAAATTCAATTTGTAAGAGTTTTGTGATCTAATACCCTGCAAGTAAGTTGTACATATAATTATTTCAGTATCATGAGTTTGATTCTCATTGGGTGCCCCATATATGTGGTCCTGTGCGAAAACTAAGTAAATAATTAGATTTCAATTTGTGAGTTCTATCATCTGAACAATTTCTAACCGATTAAGTTTTTTTTGAAGGGGATTTTTTGTGAGAGAAAAACAAGATACAGGTGATGCCTAAGAAAGGATAAGTGGATGGGATTTGGGGAGGTAGAAGATGGCAAATGACACTGCATTTAAACTTTCAGAGATTGTAGCTATCAGGGAATATATGGAAAGTATTTCCACAGGTGGGAAGTGTGAGAAAAGAAACTGCTAGGGTATAAAAGGTGGTCGCATTGACGGTAACAGGGTGGGACCTAGATGCCAATCTAGTAGCACGAGTAAATTCATGTTGTCTGGGCACCAGAGAAAGAAGCTTTTCAGAGCGAGAACCATGAAAATATTTGTAGAAAAGACAGAGGGGAAACCACATCATGTTGGTGAGAAATTGACTGCAGTTCAGCTGCTAAATCAGGGTAGATTATGTTGCAGATCCTACTTTGGATTTTGTCAAGGACCTCAAGATGAATAAGCAGGAGCACCCGATCAGATATGGCATCAGTATTCAAGGCATGGATAAATGGTAGATTTATAAATATGAAAGACGAATTCTGATGAGAAAAACTTCATGGCCTGACACAGTGATATAACTTTCTTTGTGGAAGATCAGCTATAGATTTGATGTAGTCGTTCCACTTGAGGTCAGTTGAGAGAGCGAGGACAAGGAGGTGCAGTATATTGCTTTCCAAGAGACTAGCATCATCTATACTGATGGTAGGTAGGAAAGTTTCTCTATGATGCTTAAATGAAAGTAGCTTAATTTTAGAAGCATTAAAATTTATGAGTCATTTCCTACCCCATTTTATCACAGATTGGAAATCATTTTTAAGAACAGCAGCAAAGTTTACTTTGTCAGCCTTGGTAGAATTCTTATCGAGATGGGAGTAAATAGTGGTGTTATTTGCGAAAATGCCTACTTGGGAACTTATTACATTAGGGAGATCATTGGGGAAGAGCAGGAAAAGCACAGGACCTAGGATAAAGTCTTGAGGGATGTTCACGTCTGTATGAAAGGATCTGGAAGCTTGTTTGTTCAAAAACGACCTTTATTTCACAATTTGATAGGAACAATTGTCCAGAAAGATCATAGTCCTGTAGCTTGCACAGGAGGCCAGCATACCAAACGCTCAAACTCTGTCAAACACTTTCAAGATATCCACAGCAACAGCTCGGTCTTCACTACTGTTATCAAGATCCTGAGATATGTGTGATGGCTGTTAGCACATCAGCAGCAGGCCTGGTAAAGTGGAAAGTTTATTCTTGTCACACATTTTCAGCACCCTCCTTTGTGTGTGTGTTTGTGAAACAATGATTTTAAATAGTGAGTATTGCTTTCTCTCCATATATACATGCACAGATAAGTGTACTCATGTTAAGATGAGTCTAATCCCAGAAGACACAGAAGATAATGTTTCATCCCAAGTGCTAAATATACACAGTTTGCAATCACAACTTTACAGAAGATCATAAAAGGCTTTCTTCAAATCTATAATATAAACCAGGAGTTGGCAACTTTTTGCTAAGTATATACCGACTTAGGTTTTTAAAATCATTCAGTATCTGAATAGCATACATATTTTTATACAAGTAAAGGTTATTATATCTGTTCTACAATATATTTTATTTAGTACTTACTTTTTTCCATTACACCCAATGATGTGTAAGGCAGCATTTTTGCTGTTTCCGTAACTTTTTTTTTTATGGAGCAGGGTTGTTATTTCTGCACCCAACCCCAAAACCTGAAGGAAGGTGATTTTCTAAGCGTAGCTTAGACATTACACATGGCTGAAAGTAGGGGGTACCCAGTGAGGATCAAACTCACTCAGTTATAATGATTCTAGCAAGACGATCTTGCTAACCATTACACCATGCCGAGGTACCCATTTTATATAGTAATATATACAATAATATTTAAACCACATTAATAGAAATAAACTGTTTTAAAAGTTTTTTCTTAAGTTTTTATTAAGAACAGAAGCTTTGCCCTTTCATGGTTTTAGCCAATTAATCAATATCAGCAACATACTTTGTTACTTTTAATTTTAGACAACTTTTAAATTTTCAGGTGTTAGGTAACTTTGTTGTGGATTTAACATTGCTTTCATGTGAGAGAAAATTTGCTCATAGGAATAAGTTGAATCAAATGTCGAAAGAAAAGCAAAAGTAATTTTTTTTAAACAGATGAAAAATCTTGAGAGGAATGTCTAACAGTTGAGAAAAAGCAGCAGATTTTTCTAAATTTTTGGTCTTATTGTGTCATTGAAAATTAAACAGATGAAAGCTCTTGAGAGGGATGTCTAACAGATAAGAAAAGCAGCAGACGTTTCTAAATTTTTGTCTTAGTTCAACAAATCGGACCATAGGTTGTCATCCTGTAGGTTGCCAACTCCTGATACAAATGACAACACAATTATTCTTCGTCTAGTTTTTCATTTGTCTCTTTCTGATCATCTAATACTTAATCTGGATCACAAATATTCAACAATTGTTAGTATAAAACTAAATTTATCAATCATCAATCCCTACCTTGTGCCATGTGTGTGTTAATTCCACTTCATTCAGACACATGTATACACTCACTTTAATATATGTTACTTGTATATATTTTTCTGCATTCTATATAAAATTAAAACCTATTGTATAACCTTTTAAATATGAACATTGGCCGGAATAGTTTAAGTATAGTCATGCATTTTTTAAAAAAGATATATTGTCATTAGCTTTAGTGTTTGAAGAATGAAGCTTAAAATTATTTTTGAGCGTTGTTGATAAAAAGTAAGACAAAATAAGTTGTATCTTTTGTTTTAGAATTGTGGAGGTTTCTATGGGTAGAAAGTTTTAACACCACAAACAAAAAGCAAAGATCATGAAAGGAAATTGAATATAGAATAAACTACAGTTTGTGTACATGTGTGTGGGGTTTAGCAACACATTCATTTAAAAACTTATTCTTAAACAGACATCAGATCAAGTCTTTCATACAGATCTCATGCAGGATGCCAAACTTGTTCATAAATATCTAGACTCTCTCAGATCAATTATCAAAAATCTCTTCAAGTGAATGGCATGAACCGAACTTCTTTGAACCTTAAGGATTGGTGCTGCAGAATAGCAACGAACTGCAACAAAAACAGCAACAACCGACATGGATAGCACATGAGAAGATAGAAGAGAAAATAACAATCTATGTTGATGTTCCACACAGCTTTAAACAAAAGGTTGGGAAGGAAAGGCCATCAATACTCGAAAGAGCCATAACAGTGGACTTGAGAAACCTATTTTCCTGAAAAATTGTTTTAATAGAAAGATTTTATAAATCTTAACCGAAAGTAGCACCGGCTGCTCGGTCAATTAATGCCAAATGTTTTGTTAAGAGACAGTTAATATTACCATTACTATTTACAAAGAGCAAATGCTTGTAAACTTACGCTGGCATAAAGGGTCAGTTTAATTGTGACAAGCAAAACAATAAAATAGATAAGTCCATTCATATCAAACTTTGATGAATAAGAGGGTAAAGGATTGATATCAATCAAGTTGAAAAATATGGTGTGTGTGTATATATATATATATATATATATATATATATATATATGTGTGTGTGTGTGTGTGAAATGAATTGTTTGAACATTATTTTTTATCAATACTCGTATTTAAGAAGATATTTCTGTTTTTTAATTAAACAGTATTATATATTTATATCTACTGGCCTGATTATTGATGATAAATTTTTATTATGAAAATGTGTGTCATTTGGCAGGATTCGAACCTGCGACCCCTATCTACATAGGGAAAGCTACCATTTGATCTGGCAATGTCTTAGACCGCTCGACCACGAATGACCTCCAGTCCAAACAAGGTTTTAATCAGGCCTATATCACAATTTTCGATTCATCGTAACAAGCATATCTGCTGACATGTATTGTAATGTCAACAAATGTAAACATGTTACAGAAATTAATAAATTTTAACGAAACTTGGTTATAAACAACAGACAATTTGAAATTGTCAGTTGTTTATAACCAAGTTTTGTTAAAATTCGTTAATTTCCGGAACATGTTTATACACACACACACACACATTATATATATATATATATATATATATATATAGATAGATAGATAGATATATAAAGAAAAGAAGCGATTTCCATAAAAAATAAAATTATTACCTAAAGCCCTTTTCAATCATGGAATAGATGGCCTGAAAGAAAAAAAACAAAAAAACATGAGAAATGGAGCCTGAAAAAAATTAATGTGAAATAACACGTAAGGAAAATTGGAATTTAACATTTTAGGATTAAAAGAATATTATAAGAGTAAATGAAAAGTACCTTCACCTCACACACATGTGAAGTCCAATATCTAGAAATGTTATATCAAATTGAAAGATTAACAATAATTCATATTGAATAAGATTATGTTACCAAATACAAAATCATATCAATCGTTTTTTTCTTTTTCAAGTCTGATGACAATCTGATGAAACCTCTTTATATAGAGTGCCTGAGGATATAGGCGATCTTGTCTCTCCACAACTTCCTGTCCTTAATAAATTTTGTTCTGTTATTCCTTCTATATTCCACTGTCTATTTACTCAAGCTCACCAAGTATGTTATTTATCACCAATAAATGTTTTCCTGTCTCTCTTGCCTTCAATCTGTCCTGTGATTATCAAATTTTTCAAGCCTTTTTTCTTCATTATGTACCCTAGAAATCTCAACTGTCTCATTCTGATGTTAATTTTTTTTTTTGTTTCCTTTTTTTATAAAATTTTGTCATTGCTCACATGTTTAGAGAATGGTATTCTCAGCATCCTTCTGTAGAACTACATTTCTGTTATTCAAGTCTCTTCTGCATCTTTGAGATCATCCCTCATGCACTGGCATACTGGAAGACAGATATGACCCAACAGTTTAGTATTCTTTTCCTTGTTTCTAACAAAGTTTTTCTATTTCTTAATAAATATTTAAATTTCCACATTTGTCTGATTTTGGTATCACTGATTTGCAATTTGCACTTGAATTTAGAATTTATACCAAAGACAGTGACAGGTCCACTCCTGCTCTGAACCACATCAACAGATCAGGATCAAAACTGTCACTCAAAACAAAAAGTTATCAAACAAGAATGATCTCTAAAAATCAATATGGTTGCATATTGGGAAAAATCCTCACAAAATTTAATTAAATTCAAGCATTATAAATGGATACAAAGAGAAAAAAAAATTGGTTGACTTATCATTTATTTCTTTTGTTTGTATATCAATAAAAATGGCAGAAAATTGGAATGTCCCTAAATTATTTGACAGCAATATTTTTAACAAATTAACATATTTACGGAATCATTCAGATTAAAATATATATAAAGTTAAGAAAAAAGTGTTTTCATTCGTATATGGGTTAGAAGATATAAAAATGAAAATTTCCATTTTTAAATGTATATACTTATGCCAGTAGATTAAGTGAAACCATACATTAGGGTGGGGGAAAGAAACAGAAAGATACTGGTGATCTGGAATGAGCCAAATTCAGAGGCCCTGGCGCATTTCTCTATTTTCTAAAAATCAATGGAATAGTGACAATTGTATCATTTTCGAAAATGGGCATGAATATCAATTGAGGAGTTTGATGTAAAGGAGAAGAAAATGTAAAGAAATAGCATTGATATGAAGTCAGAAACTAGACAAAAGCTAAAACCTAAAGAGAGGGAAAGAGATACGAAAAGGAAAGAAGGAATAAGCAAGAGGGAATGAGGAGGAGCAATAGAGAATCAAACATGTGACAAAGAGAGGGTGCAGTGAGAGGGGGAACGTGACAAAGAGAGGGGGAAGAGAAGTGGAATAAGACAAGAAGAAGAGGCCCACTAGAAGTACATAGCAAACAAAAAGGAGAGTAAGGGAAAGCGTGTCCTGAATGATAAAAATCAACAAAATGACAAATAAAGAGGAAAGGAAAATAAAGATATGGAATTCAAAGTGAAGTGAAGTCCAAGGTAGACAATTCTCTGACCTGTAGTGAATTCTAAATGACTGAATCCCTATAGGAATTATTTGTAACAAGAAAGAGTAGCAGTGAGTGAAGAAAAGCCGAAACATCATTATGTATTTGTCTATCCTTCTGAGATGAGGTGCTATTTACATTGTTCAGACTATTGTCCTCATCTTCATTGCCATGTTTATGATGTTTTTTGGCCATTGTATGTTCCGGGCTTCTTCAGGTGATAGGAATTTCGATCCAAACCTTTCATTTCGATCACTAGGATATATCGTTCTTATTCCATCAAGAACACATGGCCCAGTGTGTGTGTGTGTATATATATATATATATATATATATATATATATATATATAAGCATGATAAAAACCTCGTCTGATCAAGAGGCTATTCATGGTCGAGTGGTTAAGACAGTACCATATCAAATGGTAGCTTCCCCTATGTAAATAGGGGTCGCAGGTTCGAATCCTGCTGGATAGCACACATTTTCGCAATAATATTTATTGTAAAATAATCAGGCCAGTAGATATAAATATAAAATACTGTTTAATTAAAAACAGAATATCTACTTAAATACGAGTATCGGTAAAAATAATGTTCAGAATAATTCATTACAAATTGTTGGTTGCTTATAACCAAGTTTCGTTAAAATTCATTAATTTCCGTAACATGTTTACAAAATATATATATATATGTTGTATATATAAAAAAATTCAAAATTAACAAGATTGTATGACCATTGCAACAATTGAAATCGCTTTGCCGGTGATCTTAAACATCATAGAAAATATAATTGTTTGCTCGAGTGTGTGTGTGGTGGTGGGGGATAAAAACAAGGAAAGTAAGTGTAGCAAAAAGAAAAAAAAGGAAGAGGAAAAGGAATGAGAGAAAGAAAGAAAAAAAGAAAAAACAGAAGCGGAAGGAAGAAAGGAAGAAAAAAGTATGTCAGATTGGTAGACAGAAGGAAATGCTGGCAAAGGATACATTAATAAAAAGGTACATTAATAAAAAGGTACATTGAAAAGAAAGACGACGAGTTGCACCAGGCTTTCTTAATTTTTTCAAATTTTTCCTATTTCTAACCAAAACAGGGCGAGAATATTGTTAAGATCAAAATAATTTACTTTAAAATTTACCTCGATAATTAAAAGAAAACTATATTAATAAGTAAATAATATATCTAAAAAGGGAAGAAAAAAAAAACAACTATCGTAAGGAAAAATTAAAATTTAGATAAATGCAAAATAAATTAGAAATAAATTTAAGATGGCATCAACACTTAAGTCAGTTAGAATAACGTGCGTGGGTGGTGCAATAGATACCGCCTTGAAACGACAGATTGGGGAGCCGAGTTCGAATTCCAGTTGAATTCCTTGCATTCACTTGCGCACAAATACCATTGAGAAAGGTATTAATCTGTCTCTTCCCTCCAGTTATGGGTTAAATAATATGACAGATCAGGTTCTCTAGCCTTGGCTGGCAACCAGTTCACCGCAGAAAGCAATGGCAACCTGCTACGAGAGAATCTTCTGCCCAGTCAGTCATGTCTTTCGAGACATGATCGCTCAAAGCGTGTATCACATATGGAACTTAACTGACAGACTGAAATTGTTAGGAAATAAATTAAAATTAACTAAATTAAATAGTTTAATTAATTTTAATTTATTTCCTAATAATATTAATTATTCTAATTGACTTTGGTTAGGGTTTTTCCCGCCTCCCATCAGCAATATAACTTGAGAATAATTATATAATTTCTATTATTTGTTCAATTAAAAATTTATATCAGAAGTTTTACTTAAGTGTTGATGCCATCTGAAATTTATTTCTTAATTATTTAACATTTATCTAAATTTTAATTTTCCTTATAGTTTTTTTTTCCTTTGGTTAGTGTCTTGATATTTTTTCTTTTTATTCCTGAGGTAAATTTTAACAAAACTATTTTGATCTTAACGATATACAGGCCTTGTTTTGGTTTGAAACAAAAAAACATTCAACATAGCCGGGCGAAACTCATTTTTTCTTTTTATATAATTTTTTAAAACTTTTTTTTAGTGTATCCTCTTTGCCAGAATTTCTTTCTGTCTGCTAATCTGACATACTTTTTCCTTTCCCCTTCCTCTTTTTACCTTTCCTTTTATTCTTTCTTCCTCTCCTTGCTCCTTTTCTTAGGCTTACTTCCATTGTCTTTATCACCACCCCCCTTGCACAAATTCAAACAATTCTATTTCCCATGTTAAAGATCACCGACGAAGCTATTTCAATTTTTGAAACTGCCATATGATTTTGTTAAAGTTTGAACTTATATATACACACACACAAATTTTATCTACGTATATACATATATGTGTGTATGTATATAGGTAGATAAAAATATAGTTTTAAAATATACTATATTGTTGGAAATTTACAGATATAACAGGTCTCCTGATTGGCCGAAGACCCGAACCTCGTCTTGGACTTGAGGCGGGCCTTTACGCCAGGAAGAGGCTCGCGCCTTTTTTTTTTTTAGCCTTTTTTCTTTTTTTGCACGGACTTGCTTGCTCGGTTGGCACGGACAGCTTCGGAGATCAATGTGCCGAGATTCAACCAGCGGGGCCAACAATTGGCACCCTCATGTCTCGCTATATCGAGACCATCTCTCCATAGTATTGGAGACCCATTGGGCTAACAGCCTCAACCTTATCAGAGAAAATATCTCGACATCCTTCCTTTCTTATAAGGAAACCCTTTGGGCAATGCCTATCCATCTGAGAGAAAAATTCTCTAAGAACTATCGACTTTCGACCGAATGGAACTGCAGAAGAAGCTGACCCCAGAATTTCCTGTACGTCGCGGACCGCCGTTCCTCGTGGTTTCCCATACCCTTCTCAGACGAAGGAACTAACAAGCTACGCAGCGAGAAGGACTATACCAGGCTACGAAGTAGCCGCAAAATCAGTTTTTGCAAGACAATAAATTGTTTTACTTTATCAGGTATGTCTTGTTTGTCTGACTGTTTCCTTCCTCTGCCTAAGCACTGAGTTATGTGTGAATATTTCTCACATAGCTTTTATTGCAAAAACTGAACGATTTTTTAAGCTAAGTCATAGCTTTTATTGCAAAAAACTTGCTGAATGTAATTTAACGTTTAAATAGCTTTAATTGCAAGGAATAAGCTGAGTTATAGCTTTATTGAAAAAAATGTGATATTTTAGCTACAATTTGCTACATTCTATAACCTTATTGCATAAAATCTGTTGTAAATTTTGGTTTAACGTTTAAATAACTGATTGCAAATTAATAATTCCCTTCCAGAATAGTTATTTGTGTGATTTTTTTTAGCTATTCTTCAGCTATATATATATTGAATTGCTTCCTGTCTGCTACAAAAAAAAAATTTTTTTTTCTCCCCCTAATTATTAGTTTTCGTTTGCCAATTGGTGGGGGAAGGGGAAAGTTACCTCCCTTTGACTGACTGAGCAGTAACCATTCCTCTCTCTTCTCTCTTCGCGTCGTATCTTATCCTGGTATCCTTTCGGGCGACACAATGGCGGCCTTGAGGGAATGGACTAATAAGATCGAAGCAAAGAAATTTCGTATCCAATGTACGGTAAGCTGGCTCAAGGATAGTAATTCCTCTCTATCGACCATTGAGGCAAGAGAGAAGGATATCCTGAGTTGGCTGAGGGATTTGGATAATTTGTTTGACCAAATCATTTTAAAGTCTCCTGAAGAGGAACAGTTGTCATTTTGTAATGACTCCGAAAATTTTTCTTCCTCTATTAGGGAAACATTATTTGAGCTAAAATCTAGTCGAGAGAGCGGCAAAAATATAAAACCTGCCTCTCTTCAACATTTAAAATTGGAATTGGAGTGCCCTAACTTCTGCGGGTCTCCTTCGGCCGATAAATTCGAATTTCGGACATTTCTCAGAAGGTTCGAATTCTGCACAGCCAACTTGGGAAATGCTGACAAGATGTTGATTCTCAAGTCGAAGTTGAAGGGGAAAGCCTTTGATTTAATTTCTAATTTGGATGTTTCCCCCGAGAACTACACATTTGCATTGGATAGCTTAAAGCAAAAATTCCTGAATCCTTCCCTTATTAAGGACCGTATTTTTGAGGAAATAATTCCTCTACCGGTGCAAATAACCAAATTGGATGAGCTTAAAACTTGTGTAGAACAAGTAAAGCTTGACTTATCTGAGTTGGACAAGTCCTTTGGAACAGATTTTTTTTCGGAAAATTCCACTTCTGGGTCAATGGTGGCCCATATTCTGTTCCGAAAATTCCCAGTTAGCGTTCGAAGGGAATTAATGTCGCGAACGAAGGAGCGTTATCCTTCCCTTTTAGCAATTATGTCCAACCTTTTCGACATTATTGAATTTTTGCAAGCGGCGCCTTTAGTTGATAAAAGGCGGGAAAGTGGCCCGCTCAAGCCGCCATTTTCTGCTTCTTCTTCATCTGAGACTCGACCCAATTTGTCGAGCCATAAAAATTCCAATCCCAAAAAGGGTACGGATCCCACAAATACCCGGACTAGCGTTAGGGAAGGCAGAAGGGTTTGCAAATTGTGTGATTCAGCAGACCATGCCGTTAAGGACTGCCCAAAATATCCTAACCACGAATCAAAGGTTCGTCGAGCTAAGGACCTACGAATCTGTTCCAGATGCCTGGGTGGTCACTCTGACCAAGAATGTAAGGGAAACCGAGGGTTTCCCTATCCCTGCCACACTTGTGGACTGAAAAACCATTACACGGTTATGTGCCCTAAGGCCTTAGAGTCCTTTGTGGGAAAGACTACACTGTCAGACCTGGAAAATTGTATATTTCCAGTTATTAAAGTGTCCATGAAAGGTGAAGGGCGTCCCGTCTCATTCCACTGTATCTTGGACTCTGGAAGTCAAAAATCGTTTTTCTCTCGGGCTATTTTTAAAAAATTGTGTCCTCGGGAAAAATTAGAACCGAAACCCGTGATAATGCCGGTTAACACCCTCATAGGAACCAGGCCGGTGGACCTTCTTGAACTTAATGTCTCCATTAGATTGGGGTCTCAAAAACCTTTTCCCTTCTCTGCCTTATTTGCGGACAACCTTAACCTCAAGTTTCAAGTGCCGAGATTTGATGAGATTACCTCTAATATAAAGGAGGCAGGATTTCGTCTCGGTAATGGCTATGAGGATTTGAACGGTAGAGATCTACAAGGCCTTGTCGGTTTGGATTTAATCCAGCAGTTGAAGGATTCGCATTTGGTTGAATGTCTGAATGGGACTGCATGGAGAATTTCTGACGAAATCATTCCCTTCGGCTATGGGCACCATTTTTTGAAGCCGGTAATTTATAAGGAGGATAAGCAAGAGTGCCCTCCCTTTAATCGAATTATTGAATCCTTGCCTAAATGTTCGTCGTTCTTAATCGACAGTGCCTTAAGTCCGGTATATTCGTATTCGGATCCACTTGGTCCATTTTTCGAGGATTCCTCTGTTGAACGCGGAATTGAACATTTTCTCTCTCTCGAGTCTATTGGAATCGACGAGAGCGAAACTTTATCTTCCTATGATGAAGAAAAAATTGACGACTTCAAGAAATCCATAGTTTTGAAAAATGGTAGATATTATGTGGATCTGCCCTGGGACCGAGATAAATTGTCTCGGGTGGACTAATTATGTGCCTTCCCTAAAAATAATGCATAGGGTGGCAGATTCCTTGGAGAAGAAGGGACTCTATGACGAGTATTTGCGAGTTTTTAGAGAATACGAGGATTGCGGTATTGTCGAACCGTTTTCTGTTCCTCCTGGGGACTTTAAGAACTATTGTTGGATTCCTCACCGGCCCGTTATTAAAGAGGGTCTTGGGGTCACTACGAAAATCCGCCCCGTCTTTAATTGTTCGTTGAAACGGCGGGGGGGTGTTTCAATTAACGATGCAGCATACGCTGGAGTTAACTTAACAGCACAGCTACTGGACTTGTTGTTGATTTTTAGAAAGAACGACTATGTTCTTTTAGGAGACCTTCGTAAGGCCTTTCTCCAAATTCGCCTGAGAACTGTTCAGGACAAAAATAGGTTTTGTTTTTTTCTCAAGGTAAATGACAAACTGTATACCTACAGGTACAACTCCATCATTTTTGGCTTTAATGCAAGTCCCTTTATTCTGGGTTGCATCCTTAAATTTCACGTGGAGAGATATGATTTTGATATATCCTCTGCAGTAATCTCCAACAATTTTTATGTTGACAATTTGGTCACCACTAGTTGCGATTCCAAATCTCTCCTTTCTGTGTATAGTACTGTTCGTAACAGGTTGAAGGACGCCGGATTCGATCTTCAATCCTGTAACTCCAACTGTGCGGATTTACAAAATAAAATGTCAGAGGATGGATCGATTACCTCCCCCCTTCCCTCCTATGAAAAGGTACTGGGGTATCATTATTCCCCTCGACAAGATACGATCAGACTTGCGCCCACTAAGATTAACTTTGAGGTAGACACTAAACGTGGGATTCTGTCTCAGACTTCCAGCATCTATGATCCGCTTTCCTTACTTCTCCCTGTTACTATTCAGGGCAAGATGTTCGTTAGCCAACTATGGAAGAACAACTTGTCCTGGGATCAACAGATCCCTGAGAAATTTACTATCCCTTGGCAAACTCTTGCTAAGGAACTTAATAAATTAAGTGGATTTGAGTTCCCCAGACGTGTGTTGCAGGAGAGCTCCCCGGTGGAATTTATTTGTTTCTGCGACGCATCTAAGCTCGTATACGGGTTTTCTTTATATGCTAAACAAGGAAATCGATGTTCCTTGTTGTTCGCTAAAGCTAAGGTGGCTCCCATTAAGCAGAAAACCCTACCTACTTTGGAACTAATGGCGATCTATCTCGCTCTCAAAGTTGTTCCCAAGATTATTGAAGCCTTAAAGCCTATCAACGTCCTTTCTATTTTCTTTGCGTCAGATGCGCAAGTAGCCTTATCTTGGGTATTAAATGGGAAGGGGTCTAAAAGAAATATTTTTGTGGAGAATCGTGTCCTGGACATAAAAAAAATGTTGGAGGACGTTAACCTCAGATTTGGCGTCTCCCCCCTGTTCAAGTATGTCCCTTCGTCGGAAAATCCTGCGGATTTGTTGACTAGAGGCCTTTCTGCCTCCAAGTTTGAACAATTGTTCGATTTTTGGGTATACGGACCCGATTGGCTACAACAACATACCATCGACTGGCCAGTATCTCCATTACCTTGCCTTAATGACACCAACCGGAAGATTGTATCCTGTATGTTAACCGAGGATTCTCGCGCAGGCGAAACCAGTCTTCCTATAAATATTTCTAGATTTTCAACATTGTCTAGAGCGATCAACGTTCTTGAAAAGGTTTTAAGGTTCGGTGATAAATTGATGCATCGACACACTGATACCTACCTTAGAGCCAAATTGTTGCTTTTTTCTGATATGCAAAGGGAGGTATTTCCCCTTGAGTTGGAATATTTGACTCAACCTTCTGATAAAGATGCACCTCCTAGAATAACTGCCCTTGGGTTGTTTATCGATAGGGATGGTCTGTTGCGGACTAAAGGACGCATCCAGAATTCCAGTGTACACCCCTTCGGAGTCAAATTCCCTATACTTCTGGGTAAACATCACCCCTTAACTGAATTGGTTATTAAAGAGGCTCATTTGAATTGTTGCCACATGGGAACCAATTCAACCCTTTCCAAGTTGAGATTATCCGGGTTTTGGATTCCCCAGGGAAGACAATCGGTAAAGAAAACACTTCGTAGCTGCATTACTTGTAAGAAGATTAATTCTTTACCGTATAAAGCTCCCTCGGGTTCTCAACTGCCCACCCACCGGGCCAATTTTGTTCACCCCTTTCAACAAGTGGGTATCGATTTTACCGGCCATTTCTTGGTAAAGTACAAGGATGATGAAATAAAGATGTACATCCTGCTATTTACCTGCATGAGTCTTCGCGCAGTGCATCTGGAGCTTTTGCCTGACATGAGCTCCAGATCCTTCCTGTTAGCCTTCGTCAGATTTACCAATCTTTTTGGCGTACCCTCTCATGTCTATTCGGACAATGCTAAAACCTTTCTAGCATCCGGCATTATGTTGTCTGAAATTTTCGTTTCCGACGAATTCAGGGAACATTTTAGATCCGCTTCCATTAGACATCTCACCATTCCCCTTTATTCCGCCTGGCATGGGGGCGCATGGGAGAGAATGATCAAAACCATGAAGCAATGCTTGAAAAAATTAATAGGTAGGAGGAAAATTCAGTACTTTGAATTTCTAACGATAATTTCTGACGTGCAGAAAGCGATCAACGATCGACCGCTGACTTATATTACCGCTTCAGAAGGGGGCCTAGACATTTTAACCCCCAATCACTTTCTGCAAACCGGCTACAATCCACGTTTGTTGATTAGTAACTATGGATCGGAAGATTTGTGCCCCGATCCCCCTAGTAGAATAAAACTGGTGCAGTCCTTGGAGTTAAGACACAAATGTGTCGAAAAATTTAGGAAGATGTGGCACAATGATTATCTGTTGTCCCTGAGAGAGAGGGATACGAATTTAAAGGGAGATTGCCCTCTAAAGGTGTCAGTTGGAGAAATTGTGTTAATCAAATCTCCTAATAAGACTAGACCCTTTTGGAGTCTAGGTAAGGTGCTTAGACTCATTTCCGGGAATGATGGTAAAGTTCGCTCGGCCTGTGTGTTGAGGGACGGATGCGAACAGGTTCATTCCTTAAAACATTTATTTCCCCTGGAATTAAAGGGAGTTTCTGCGTCGTGCCCAGCAACATTTCAGGAAGAGGGCGGTCCTTTCTTCTGTCCTTCTTGTTCCGTTGCAAACGATGGATCTTCCCCCATGGTGTGTTGTGATGCCTGCGACAATTGGTACCACTTTGACTGTGTAGGAGTGGTCCAGCAGGATACTTTGGGAGAGTGGATTTGTCCAAATTGTTCGGAAAAAACATCTTACTAGTCTCGTAGGGACTGCAGTCTGTTTATCAATATTAATGATCTAGGTAGAATCAGGTTCTTTAGTTATAAATTTATTATAGTGGCAGACAGAAGCACGTTCAATTCCCCTTGATAAGAAAATAAATAAAATAATTACTTTCGAGTAACTGATAATTAATACGATTATCCTATTCTAAAAAAAAAAAAGTAATGGATAACCATTACTTTTTCGTTGCTCCTTTGGCAGTGTGTTGGAAATTTACAGATATAACAGGTCTCCTGATTGGCCGAAGACCCGAACCTCGTCTTGGACTTGAGGCGGGCCTTTACGCCAGGAAGAGGCTCGCGCCTTTTTTTTTTAGCCTTTTTTCTTTTTTTGCACGGACTTGCTTGCTCGGTTGGCACAGACAGCTTCGGAGATCAACGTGCCGAGATTCAACCAGCGGGGCCAACAATTGGCACCCTCATGTCTCGCTATATCGAGACCATCTCTCCATAGTATTGGAGACCCATTGGGCTAACAGCCTCAACCTTATCAGAGAAAATATCTCGACATCCTTCCTTTCTTATAAGGAAACCCTTTGGGCAATGCCTATCCATCTGAGAGAAAAATTCTCTAAGAACTATCGACTTTCGACCGAATGGAACTGCAGAAGAAGCTGACCCCAGAATTTCCTGTACGTCGCGGACCGCCGTTCCTCGTGGTTTCCCATACCCTTCTCAGACGAAGGAACTAACAAGCTACGCAGCGAGAAGGACTATACCAGGCTACGAAGTAGCCGCAAAATCAGTTTTTGCAAGACAATAAATTGTTTTACTTTATCAGGTATGTCTTGTTTGTCTGACTGTTTCCTTCCTCTGCCTAAGCACTGAGTTATGTGTGAATATTTCTCACAATATTTACAGGTTAAAGTGCTCATTATCAGGGATAGAGCATATGTAAATATAAAAGTGGATATTAAGGCTGCCAATTGCGTTTAAACATGAAACAGGCGCCCACTGCTGGGTGTTGACCTCAAGGTCCACTATATATATATATATATATATATATATATATATATATATATATATATATATATATATATATATATATATAAAATCTGAAGAAGTAGTATAAAGTGAAACATGTTAAAGACACTTTTCCTACCTGTTCTGTATTCTATATTAAACTCACAACCCTTTGGGTCAAGTCACTGAAACTAACCAATCAATACCAGGCTACAGCAGTAGGGAACAAATAACTTAGAGAGATAAGTCAAAGGGAGATAAGTACATGTCTACCAGAAGTGATATTGCACATGGAATGAGAATGATATACCCCAGCGATCAAAATAAATGGTTCGGTTCAAAATCCTGACATCCGAAGAAGGCCAGAGAGTACGACGATCGGAATGTCATAAATATTGCAATAAAAATGAGGACAATAGTTTGAACAATTATTAAGTATGTTTATTTGCTTGGCTTCAATCTAACCAATCAACTGTACAGAAAATTCAACTGACACTTGAACCAAAATGAAAAGCATAAAATAGATAATAATGATTGACAATAATATTAAAGATAATTTAACAAATTAAAGAAATGTCATTATCACTTATAATTATTAATATTTTAAGCCTTGTCCAATAAAAGACTTTGTTGAGCATTGAATGTCACTGTAGGTATTCTTAGCAACAATAAGGCACCAAATTTTGAAAGAAGGAATATTAAAAGTGCACTACAGAGAAGTGGTTTCAATAGATGAGCAACACCATTACAATAGGAAATGTATGCTTAGTTTAGTCTACCAAATGGAAGTAGAAAGATAGCATTTCAACTATTCTGTAAGTGTGGAGAGCTAGATTAATCTTAAAATCAGTAATTAAAATCCTCTTTTTTTTCCCTTTTATTTAAAACTAGATTGTCTGGCACAAGGCAAAAATAATAGTGATAACTGAACTTTCTATGCAAGTTTAGTATCTATAAGTCTGAAAACTAGGGCAAAAAGGAGAAAGTACAACTACTTGCATTAAATAGATATTAAATATACGTATGATAGACTAGCAGTATAGCCCGGTGTAGCTCAAGTGTAATGAAAGCTTTAAAACTAATCCATGGTCATGGAATTCAGACTCTTTGGACGTTGGCATGAAAGACTAAAAAGCAATAGTTGTTTCCAGTCAAAGCGAAACCATAGATTGAAAAAAAAAAAAATGAATGGTTGTAAGTCAAATTTTGATTTCCTTTTTTTTTTTTTTTTTAAATCATATCATCCCAAGCAAGGCGGTAATGCCACTGATTTGCAGGGGGCTACATAAGATTAGAAAAGAGAAAACCACATCCTAAACAGGAAACAAGGGATGAGCCTCTTCACCTGTTCAATAGACGAGGGTGGAGTGTGAACCGGGCGATAGTTTAGTCTATTTACTCCAATTGAAAAAAAGAAAAGAAAAAAAAATGAAAAAAAAAAAAACTTCCTGGAATCGATATCAAATTTTCTGCACTATTGTAAGAACTGCAACCTTGATGCTTCTGAATATCATTTCTTATGTCTTTGTCTATGAGTGTATCAAATTTGATTAAAATCGGACCACTCCTTCTATAACCTTATTTTTTTGATCATCGATATTTATCGGGGGGGGGGGGGGTACCTCGACACAAAACCTAGCTAAGAACACTTGCAGACGCTTATAGTACAACTGTGTAAATTTTCAAGAAAATCAGTTCAGCTGTTTTGGAGTCTATAGGTAACAGATACACACACAAAGTTCCATTTATAAATAAGTTTAGATAAACGTCACCTATCTCCCTACCAGATGGATAATAGTGACAAGAAATAAGAAAAAACAAAAAATCCTGAACAGTATTCAAAAAAGTAGCAAAGATTAAATACTTATCCAAACAACTTGTCAAATAATAACTACTGATCTGTAACAGGTACTGATAAAAGATTTTCATTTAATATACTCTGGCAGTGAGACACCCAGTGAGGATCGAACATTTTTTTTTAATTTAAAAAAAACAAGCATACCTTTTCATATTGGAATATTATTACAACACATTGACATTCATTCATTTCTTTTTTTAAATAACATATTTCATCTCATAGAAACAAATGTCTTCAGAGAATAACACAGTGAAAACATTTAATAAATAAAAAAAAAACTTTGTTTGCCAGATAATCATAATAGTTGAAAGTAATCTGTAGATGATTAATAAGGGATTAAGTACAAGAGTTATTGACAATTTACCTCACTTTAACATGACCTGATGATGGTGCAAATAAACACCAAAACATCAAACTAAATCAGCCAGCACTTTTATCTGTTAATATTGATTACTTACAAAGTTCTTATTTGGAGTTAGTTTCATTTGCATCTGATAGACAAAATGATCATTAGAAGGGTGGGAAGGACAATGAATTTCATTTGGAACCGGCTTTAGTTTTATGTTAAATAATTCATCAGCTGATCCAGGAGAATCATCACTTTCACTGCTCTCATTATCATCTGCAATCAGTATTCAATGTGAGTCTAAGACACAGGGAACCAAAAAAAAAAAAAAAAGATATTTCTTGTCAGGCAATCCCAAAAAGTTAAATATTAAAGCTTCCGAATTAAATCAAATCTTTGTACTTCCAATGACTTACTTCAGTAGATGTTTTGTATTTGTTTGTCTTTTTGAAAAAAAAATTATATACAGTGAAATGCTTGAGAGAAAGTTCTAAGAAGAACGTTAGAAAGCGCTTTTATAATACATACTACTCTTTTAGTTGTGGATAACAGAAATATAAAAGAGATGACAATCACCAACATTATATAAAATGATTCCTACTTGAAAATATTTAGAAGACATTTACTTTCAGAACTTGCTTTTGGAATCATTCATAAGAAAATCTCTTCTGCCAATCATACAATTAAGATAGTTAATTCTCTTATCACATTTTTTTAAAAGCACATTATTCAATTAAAAGTTAATTACTACAGCACTAAATTAATTTTTTAAAGGCATAAAAAAATTTGTCAAAGAAGAAGTGATGACAACATTTGTTCTATTTTCGTGGCAGAATGCAAGATATCTTTCTTCAATATTGTAGTGATAAAAAAAAGATTAACGACATCAACTTTGCCCGGGTTTTTGGCAAGGGAATACTTATCTTGTTCTCCAAGAGAATTACATCATTCTAGTACCATTCCACAGAGTCACAGAAGATAACTGTATCACCTCTTGTCATTAGAGTGCGTTTCTGAAATTGGGCCAAAATGTTTTTTTTCCTTTCTTTAATTTATTCCATTCCAAGCAGAGGTTTTAACTTTGCCAAGTTGCGTCAGGTGTTTATCGTAAAAAGTTGATAAATATAGCTTTTATTTTGTTTCAAAACTTATTTTCCTACAAATGAACCATGTACAACAGAATATCTAATCAGTGGAACATCAACAAAAAATTTGAATCTAAATGAGCATAAAATATCTTAAAACATTGATCTATGTACAAGTCAGAAAGTCGAGCAAACATTCAACATTTGTCATATCACAAAAATAGATATGAAAGCTTTCTTTTTGTGCAAAGAGAGGCTAGAATCATGTAAAAGTATAACAGCCTATCACGTGATGAGTTATCTCATTTCTGACACAAAACTGAAAGCCAACTGCTAAGTAACATTTTTATAGAAACATCACTCCAATCATCTTATTTTACAAATGTTTGTTATTATTTCTATCAATTAAGTAATTACAAAAAAAAAAAGAGTTTTAATTTTCTAAATTTTAAGAGTAGGGTGTTTCTTTAGGCTATAGAAATATCGGGTCATTATAAAAGTTTGTGTCTGATTTTCATTGTTAATATAAAATGATACCGATGTTTGTTTGGTTGCTGATTTTTGGCATGTTCTAGAATGAAACCTTGCATCATTCAGTTGCAATTCAGACATTGTTGAATGGTAACATTTTGTCTACAAATAAATGTTTAAAAGATGGCAGATGAAAAGTCAAACTTTTGCCATATGAAATGAATCTAAGAAAGCAAGCAAGCATTGGAACTGTGACAAAAACATTCAGGTCTTTTTTTAATTGTGCTCCAGCTCTTTGGATGGTTAAAAAAATGGTTTGGTACATTTTGTCAGAGTGATTTTAACTTAAATGATCAATCATTTATGGACAAAACTTCGGATCACTTTATTGTAGAGAAAAAAAAAAGTAAAAAACACAACTTTGATAGAAGAGATTGCTAAGAGTTCAAAAATTGATATCTCAACTGCCTTTCACAATTTGAAGAGACCTGGGTTTGTTCCAAACTCAACACATAGATGTCTTATCTGCCAGAACAGAACACACTTGATTGTGTTTCTTTGCTGTTACACCCCAAAAAGAAGCCATTCTTAGACAGAATTATAACTGGCAATGCATTTATAATGATACTCAATGCAAACAAAGCATTTTTTTAATAATCATATCACCCCAAGCAAAGCGGTTTACTGCCACTGGTGTGCAGGGGGTTACATAGAAGGAAAGTTATGAGAAAGAGTGACTGGTTATAGGGGGTGTCAGGAAGTGGATAAGAGAAGGATGAGAATACTGATGAAAGTGGAGTGGATGGAGAAAGGAGCATGAGAGAGAGGATGCAGGTTAGCGAGATAGGAGATGATTATTGATTTTACATTTAAATTCTTAGAGATTGTAGCCGTCGGGAAAACAAGTAAATGAAAGGGAATTCCACAGGCGGGAAGTGTGAGAAAAGAAGCTGATGGAGTAGAATTTGTGTTTATATTTTATTGGTTTCACAGTAAAAGGTGGGACTTTGAATCAAACTTTTTTAAATATGCAGAACCAGTGGCTAAAGAAGGCTTGCATTCAATGAAGGCATTCCTGTCTGTTTGGTAGAATTGCAGAGGGATAATTCACTTTGAGCTTCGTCTAGCTTGTGAAGCAATAATTTGAAAGTATTGTGACCAACTCACTAATCTCAGTGTAGCTATTTAAAAGGATTTCCGATTTTGGCAAATTGAAAAGGTGTTTTTTTCCATCACAACAACGAAAGACCACATGTTGCAAAACAGACTTGACAAAGTTGAAATGGGAAACCCTCCAGCATTCATCATATTTCCACACTTAGTTGACTCACTCAGGCTTTAATTTGTTCTGGTCTCTACAGAATCAGTAGAAAACTACCTCACAACGTTCTTCCAATAAAGAACAATTTTTTTTTTACAAAAATGGCATCAACAAGGATGTGAAATGATGGAAGACAGTTATTAAAAAACAATGGAGACTATATACTTGACTAATAAATGTTTTTTTTTTGTGAGTACATAAAATTTTGTTTTTAATTTTCTTATAGGGGAATAAAATTCTTAGTTTGTTTTTAATTTTCTTATCAGGCACAAACTTTTGTCATGATCTAATACTTTGTAAATAAAAAATTGAGCTCTCTACACTAAACAATTCGTTGCAATCATATACGCGCAAATACCCTTGGGAAAGGTATTAATCTGTCTCTTCTCTCCAGCTATGGGTCAAATAACAGGACAGATTGGGTTCTATAGCCTTGGTTGGCAACCAGTCTACCGCAGAAAGCAATGGCAACCTACTGCGGGATAATCTTCTGCCCAGTCAGTCATGTCTCTTTCAAGACATGATCGGCCAAGTGTGCATCACGTATGGCACTTAACTGACACTAAACAAAAAACTAAAAAAAAAAAAAAAAAAAAAAACTACCCCCACAACAAAAAAAAGTAAAAAAAAAAAAAAAAAAAAAGAAGAAAAATAAAAAACTAAAAAAAAAGAAGAAAAAAAAAACGAAATAAAACAAAAACGGAAAAAAAACAAACAAGCAAAAAAACCAAAACGGAAAAAAAAAAACATGCTCGTGTTATATAATAAAGGCTATTCTTACTAACCTTACAAAATTTCAAGTTAAAACTTTAAAAATACCTATTTAAAGCATATTCTTTCTTACTTGCTTACATACAAAATTTCAGATAATTTCAAAACAAATAAATTTATAAACATTGAAACTTTTTCCATTATTATTATTTCCATTTCATCATTTTTTGAAGGTTAGTGTAGGAGGATCAATTTACAATGAATTTACATAGCAAACTTATCTCAATTTTAAAATTTTAAAAAATAAAATTTAATTTATTCTTTTATAGTTTAGATCTAAGGTGAGTTATCAACAGTAATATGAAAAAAATTCTAAAAAGGATTATTTCTTTGAGTTGGAGAGATACTTTTCTGTAGACATGACATGAGTTAGTCTTTTTGGCAATTAACATTAAATAAAGGAATCAACGTAACGCAAATACATGTCAGAGTTGCACCCAAAATTTGGAATTAAATACAGATACATTTTTTTAAAATTTACATTTAAGATGCCATTATTCCCTAATAAGACTTAGTCAATATATTTGATAGACCGTATAGCAACAATCTTATTTATTGCAAGTCATCCGTATCACAAAGATTAATAACTGCTATTATTGGACAGCACTTTTCTTAGTTGTCAAGAAAAATGTGCATTTCCAATTGACAGCAAAATTTTAAAGGCTGCTTTTTTATGTAAGCAGACATTTTCCATTTGCGATATAATTAGTGCAATGCAGTTTCTAAACCTCTAGATAAAAAAAAATAAAGCTTTATAGTGTAATAAAAGTTAACTTTAGTGAGATTCCTTTTTGGTGCAAAGAGTTGTACATTAACTATAGAATAGACAGGATGTTGAATGCCAAATTTCAAGGCAGGACCTCTCAATTTTATAGATTGGTGCAACAAAATCTTCTATTTCTTTTATTTGGCATTGTAAAGCATTAAGCTAATCTTAAAAGCCAGCCTCAGTGAAAAGACAGATGTTGAACCAAAAAAAAGAAACATTTTAAAATGCGAAGGGGAAACACTCAGTATTGTACAATTTTGATTTTCCTAGCCATTTACTTGGGTTTGACTCAAACACTTTAGACAAATACAAGATCTTAGCAAGCAGGCAGAATATAAAATTTCCAAATTGTCAACCACTTTAATTTTGATTAGGTTGTATGTACTTTGATGATAAAGATGTAATGTTTTATATAGAAACAAAGTCTGTTAAATACTTTACAAAATGAATAGAACAATATGACTTTAGCACATAACATCAATGCGTCATCTTCTATCAAACCTTGTTTTTTTTAAAAAAAAAAAAAAAAAAAAAAAAAAAAAATCAGAATAAAACAAACCCACAGACAAGGAAATGTCGGACCTGAAGGAGACTACCACCACTTTTAAATTTGTTGTTTTCCATTTTTTTTTTTTACTTGTTTCAGCGCAGTCCTATCAGTTATCACAAAGTTTCAGATTATCAAAAAAAAAAAAAAATTTGAAAAATTTCATTATTCAAATAATTTTAGGAGGGGCTCAGTTTCTCATACAATGTTATAGTAAATTGATCCTCCATTCGAGTTGGGGTCACTTTGTTTTTTTTTTTTTGTTTTTTTTGGATGAGTTGTTGCTCTTGTTTTTGTCTTTTTTCAAGTTTTCTTTAGTTCTTATGATGGCATCATCCTCGGAAACTCCAAGAATGGCTTTATTCAAAAATTTCACAAAGGATTCAGTTGTTGAATATGTGCAAGCAAAAAAGTTAATTGCACAGGATCGATTTACTATATAAAGATTGTATGAAAAACTGAGTCCAACTGAAGTTGTTTAAATGTTGAAATTTTTACAAATTTTTTTTGTCAATCGGAAAGTTTAGGGTTTGATCGATAACATTGCACTGAAAAAAAGTAAAATAAAATTGATAATCAACCATTTTACAGGTGGGGGTAATGTCGTACTGGCAAGTGGTTCCAAAATAGAGGATCAATTTACTATAACGTTCTATAAAAAACTGCCCCCCACTCTTGTTTAAATCTTGAAATTTTTCTAAATTTTTTTTGTCAATCGGAAAGTTTAGGGTGTAATTGATAAGATTGTGCTGAAAAAAAAAAAAAAAAAAAAAAAAACAACAAAAAACAAATTTAAAAGTGGTGATAGTCTCCTTCAGGTCCACCGAAATGTCTTTTTGTTTACATTTTCCCTAAACAATGAAAATATATTAGAGAAAATATCAATAATACTGAGCTCAGTTTAGTTTGACACAAAGCTACAAGTATAGAGTACACAGTGAAGACTAAACTCATGGTTTGCAAGACTAACTTACTAACACAGCTAAATGCATCAATTTTAAAGAACTAAAATTAACACTACCAATAACTTTGCTAATATTGTTATGAATTGAAATTTCACTTTTGCCAAAGATATTTTTACAACTTGATAAATGTTACAGTTGTTACGATAAAAAGCTAAGAGTGAAGAAAAGTTCTGTTTGTTAACTCAGAGTGGAACAGATGATTACAACTAATTCTACACTGAAGTCATCAATTCATTTAATTAGTTAAAAGAAGAGAAAATTATAATTTGTGTTTAGTGTATTCTGGAGGTCAGCGTGCACTAAATTGAAAACAAAAGTGTTTGATTATCACAAAATGGTAACTCTGTAGTTAAGTGTTCAAACAGGCAGAGCAGTACCCATGCCAAACCCCCTCAAGTGCTGGGGAGTAATGCAGAGGGGAGCATTCAATAAATAGAAAGTCATTTTGAGGGTAAAGCCTTGAGCAGGATCAACAACAAGGGCCAATGTATGAACTGCAAGCAGTGCTTCAAAGTGTTTTTGAGGAGAGATCTTCATTAGCTGCATTTGCTAAAGGTCTCAAAAGGTTCTGGATAAGGGAGAAAGGTGGAGGGTAATAAAGAAGTTATTACTGGAACAGGCTATCCATAGTGCCCATGCAAGGAAAGAAAGATTGGAAAGAGATGAAGAGAATTAATTGATTCCACGGGGAAAAGGAAGAGATAAAGGAAGGAAGGGTTTGGGTCTTGAGCGAGCGATGAAGTCTGTCAGAAGAATTATCTTGCTCCTCTATCAGCCAAACATTTGCAACGAGACACTCAAATGGCATAATCAACTAACGAAGGGTTAGAAACAGTTCCAGGCTTGATTCATTTTGTTCGTTGGTCAGAGTCCAAATCTAAATGTCGCCAATGACAAACTCAGTTCAATTGGAACCCTAAATTTTCCCAGAGGATTAGTAGATGATAGAAAATGGGATGATGGAAATATTTTACACATTCTTCAGACAAATGGAACTGCAAAATAGAATAACAATTAACGATAGGGAGGGAGGCTGAAAAGTTATCAGCCCAACCAAGAAGAGGCTATAAAAGAAAAACTAGTAATTCATCAATTTATAAGATTTGGGGAAATGGGAACTTTTCAATGTATTCTTATAATTTTAACTCTTGCCTGAGGTTGAGGTGCTGTTCATTTTGTAGCAAATCCCATGATGAATGAACAAAATCACTTATCCCTTCACAATGTCTCAGCAAAAATGCTTTCTAGAATGCCATGAAGAAAAGAATGAATAACCGAGCCACTCTCCCATAGCTAATTTATATACTCAGGCAGTAGTAACACAAGTTACACCCATTGTTAACCTTGACAGAAGGCATGTTATTTAGAATAGTATCTTTATCTTAATTGTTTTTATTACAATTTTGCATTTTTCAGTACCTTCAACTTTTATTAAAAAAAAAAAATAAATAAATACAGACACAAATGTACTTTTTTTTTTTTTTAAATATTTTAACAGTCACTATATGACTTGATACACCAAGAAAGTCCAAACAAAATGTAGAGGGTGGTATAAATAAATTGTTGCCATTTTATAATTTTATATTTTTAATTTTGTGCATGTGTGTTGTTTGTTTTTGATGACTGCACAATATAGTTCAGTCAGTTGGGCACCATCAGTAAGAAAAAGTAACCCATGAAACAATTCATTCCACCATAAATTTAGCAATGGCATTCTGTATTGCTTGGTATTTATGCCAGAAGCTCCAATACAAACATTTCAGAATTTCTGGATGTCAACGCGAGGACAATACAAATGATTCGGAAAGAGTTGGATAATATATTGAGTAAATGTATCGAGTGA